>CM051006.1:23484064-23546564 GCA_027704905.1 Muraenolepis orangiensis
TTGTATGTATAATATGGAGTCTCATCTATCTAATGGAGGCCGACCCAGGTTCCAGTCTGACCTGTGATCAGTTCACATATTGATCAATCTCTTCTTTAACCAACTCTCCTGCCCCTCTTCACTCTCCTGGTAAGAATTAACAACCAACAACTCAGGTCCCCATTGCAACATTAGAACTGTGACCACAAATACTTTTTTGGCTTGAGTATATCAACTTTAATGTCAGCATGCCAAATAGTGTTGCATGTACTGTATGTATACCTTTTTTAGATTGCTTTGCCATTAGTATGTCTGTAATCAAAATGTAATCTCCATCCATCCATCGTCTACCGCTTATCGGTGGTTGGGTCGAGGAGGTAGCAGCTGAAGCTAAAATGTAATCTATCAAAATATTTGATTTTAGATTCAAGATTCATGAATATGTATATATATGTATATAATATCTAATGAGTGTTACCTGGATAACCAACTGAGTATCATGGGACATTTAAAAGGCATATATATATTCATACCAGAAATTAGTTCTAATATAAGATCACCATGAAATGTATTTCATCAAATGCACCAAGGGCAGATAGCTTACTATTTTGCTGGCCATGTCTAACCAGTCAAATATAATTTTGGAGCTGAGTGTCTCTACAGGCTTTGGCCTTCCGCACTGCTTGGTCAGGGTCTGGTTGAAGACTGTCAAGGAGATTCAAGACTACCCTCAGCTCCTCTCTAACTTCTGCTGGCTGAAGACTCGCTAGCTAGTAATCTCTACAACAGGTGTGTCCTAACTATTTTCACTGGGGACCACATATAGAAAAAACAAAACAATAATGCATTCGATTTCATGTAGCTTTTTTTTCTGGACATTCAAGGCGCTTTAAAGAGATGGTCAAATTGCATGTACAGTAAAATCATTCAATATAAGAAAAAATATAAGGAGTCAGGGGCCACAAACAGTATTAAAGCAGCAGTGTTCTACTCGGTTCTACAGTTTTCAGTGGTGGTCCGTGAAGGTACTGCAGGTGGTCCATGAGTTCTATAATGTATCCTAATGTCGTCGAGCAGCTCTTTCTTAAAACAAAATATTCCCAATATTTGCTTCTAACTCAGATTGGTGCTCCCTAATCACAGCCCTGTATAAATGGAGGGGTAGGTAAACTGTATTACAGGATAAGCGTGTTGTGTAGCATGTGTGAATACAATTATTGGGCTTATTAACACATCAATAGGGCTACTAACTGTTAGATATTTGTATTCAATTTGGGTAATTGGGCCTATTATCAAAAATACGGTCATACCTTTTTACCTCACCTTTGATAGGAACAACATTTCACTTAATGGGAACAAATTGAACATTCAGAGGACTACATTCTACAACTGTTTGAGTCCAAGGTCTGCAGAACCTTCAGGAGGGTGAAGGCAGGGAAAGTAGCTGGCCCAGACGGAGTTCCATCCCGTGTCTTCAAGACCTGTGCTGACCATCTGGCTCCTGTGTCACCAACATCTACAACGCATCTCAACGCAACTGCAACAGTCGGTTGTCCCAGCGTGCTTCAAAGAGACAACCAATGTGCAGTTACCTTAAAAGACCGAGGTACACTAATTACCGTCCAGTGGCTTTTACACCAATAGCCATTTAGTACCTGGAAAAATGTGTCATGTTGAATATTAACTTTTCCATCCCTGAGTCACTAGACCCACTCCAGTTTGCATAAAGACCAAATAGGTCTGTAGACAATGCCATCTCCCTGGCACTACACATGGCCCTGGAGCACCTAGACAGGAGGGACACCTATGTCAGACTGCTGTTTATTGACTTCAACACCATCGTTGCCTACAAACTGGTTCTGAAATTGAGGGACCTAGGTCTAGGCACCCCCATCTGTAACTGGATTATGGACCTCCGGACTGGCAGGCCTCAAGTGGTGAAGATTGGGAGCAACATCTCATCCACTCTGGTCCTCAACACCGGAGCCCCCCAAGGCTGCTGCCTCAGTCCCCAGCTGTACTTGCTGTACACACATGACTGTACTGCCACGCACAGCAATAATCTGAATATTATGTTTTCTAACGACACCACAGGAATTGGCCTGATAAGCGACGACAACGAGTACAGAGATGAGGTAGTCTGGCTGACGTGATGGTGCAAAGACAACAGCCTCGCACTGAATGTCAGCAAGACTTAGGAGCTCATCGTGGACTTCAGGAGCCACCGGGGCACCCAGCCCGGACAGGACACCGGTGGAAGTAGTCAGCTATTTCCGTTTCCTCGGGCTACAGATTTCCGACGACCTGGTGTAGACCTGCAACGCCTCTATGCTCTGCAGTGCCTCAGGAAAAGCGGAATAGGCCAACGGTGGCTAGTGAACTTCTACCGTGGCACTGTAGAGAGCGTCCTGAGTGGCATCACTGTGTGATATGTTGACACCACTGCACAGGACAAGAAAGTCATCCAGAGAGTCGTGAGGACCGCAGTAAATATCATCGGGTGTGCACTTCCATGCATTGAGGAGATCTTTAGGACCAGGTGTTAGAAGAAGGCCATGCCCATCACAAAGGACTACAACCACCCTGGGCTCCATCTCTTCTCCCTCCAACCGTCCGGGCCCAGATTACGCAGCATGCGTACAAGGACTACCAGGTTCAAGGATAGTTTTTATCCACAGACATTGTGCCTACTGAACTGCTAAAGGGTGCTGCCACTATCATAACATTGTCAATAACATTACACTGTCATACTTTGCTGGACTTTCTGGACTTATATTCATTACTCATTATAGTTACTGCACACATGTAGATATCATCCATAAATCATTTTACTGTTTGTTTATGTTCATTTTTTATTTTATTGTGTTTATTTTTCTTATAGTATTGTGTTATAATATGTCATACTGCGAGAGGGAATGGGGAGTAAGCATTCCAATGTACTTGCAAATGGCTAATACAATACTTGAATATTGAATCGTGATTCTGTGTCTTGGACTGAAGAATGCAAACGGGCCATGTTCCATTTTATTTAAAAGATTTGCCACAGGCCACTTAAAAGTCGGTCACGGGCTGTAACACCAGACCTATGATGCCGTACCACCAGACCAAACACTACAGCCATGGCACTGTAACACCAGACCTAACACTACAGCCATGATGCTGTAACACCAGACCTTACACTATAGTCATGATGCTGTAACACCAGACCTAACACTGTAACACCAGACCTAACACTACAGCCATGATGCTGTAACACCAGACCTTACACTATAGCCATGATGCTGTAACACCAGACCTAACACTATAGCCATGATGCTGTAACACCAGACCTTACACTATAGCCATGATGCTGTAACACCAGACCTAACACTGTAACACCAGACCTAACACTACAGACATTATTCTGTAACACCAGACCAAACACTACAGCAATGACAATGTTACACCAGACCTAACACTACAGAAATGACGCTGTAAAACCAGACCTAACCCTGTAACACCAGACCAAAAAGTTCAGCCATGACACTGTATCACCAGACCCAACACTACAGCCATGACACTGTAACACTAGACCTGTTACTACAGCCATGATGCTGTAACACCAGACCTAACACTGTAATAACCAGAAATCCTGGTTAACAGGTTTACTTAATTTACTTAATTAATAAGTTATTAAAGATTGAATATGAATGCATTGTCTTTCTTTCTGTTTGTTTCTCTTCTATCTTCATTTTAGTATGTACTTTTCTTTGTCTTCCTTCCTTCCCTCATTCCTTTGTTCGTCAAAAGGTTCAGATGAGACATGACTTGTGTCTTGTGGAATGAATGATGTCCATGCTATTTGGAATATATGCATTAATTTGAAGATGATTTGATGGAAAATGATTCAATTTAATTTTGAATACAATAAATTGATTTATTCCAAAAACATAAAAAGGACAGACACTAGGACTAAGAGTTCTTTAAGCATGTGTTGTGCAACACCCCCCACACACCAGCCACAACACAACAGTCCTTCTGCTCTTGGTTGGTCTTATCCTTCCCTGGACACTTTCTTTGTTTTACTTTTCCTTGTGATTCCCTTGTTCCAGTTAAGGTGGCGTCAGACACATTGCTTCCACATCTTAAAAACTCAAGAGGCAATGCCTTCAATGTAATTTACCCCATTTCTTATATGCAAACTATAAACATGATCTTGATGTGGTGGGAGGAGCCCTGTGGTCAGGTGACCCTTCCTAACCATGGTGTGTCCTGTGGGACATTGACAGGCCTAACAGCCTTCAGCCACAAGCATTGCATTAGAAACAACTGGTCAGGCCTTGGTTGTACATGTGTGTGGACACTTATCAGTTGCTATCAATCCGTATCCTTAGGTTACCTACCAGGAGTCATAAGATTACCTCGGTAAAACACTGTTATATCGGCCCTCATGACCTGATCAATGAAGGAATGTACTTTGTCTGTGGCCCCCTGTAGTGTATTTTTATACCCTAAGTATAAACCTAAAACACTGTCTGAGATACTGTATGCATTGTAAGAGCCATGTGTATTAGATTAACATATACAAGCGGCCAACAGGCGATACTAGGACGACGGAACGCGACTACCTGGAGTTTTTGTCTACAAACTTGTGACGTGACAAAGGCACCGTAACCAGGAATAGTAGATATTTGTTGTACTACTTCCTATATCATGTTTGGTAAAGAAGCGTGTCGTCAGTCTGTACGAATTGGCACGGCAGGCTCCATCATGCTGCAGTTTATGTTTTATTTGATGCTTTGTTCAATAAAGATATTGAACTTAGTATCTGGACCTCTGCGAAAGATTCTTATTCCACCCGAGTAGAAATTATGCTACATATTGGCGTCACAAACAGGATTTAGTTCAAACAATTGTTAACCAAAAGAGCTGCTTTTGCGAACGCACCCGGGAACCGGTACTGGCCAGGTTGGGATTTGAGGTAAGCTCTTAACATTTTCCTCAAAGCGAAAGTGCGTATGTGCTTATTGATTGTGTTTTATGGTTAACAATTGACCAAATCGAAAAGGACCTTTTGGGGTCTAATGGATGGAATAGAATACTTTACATACAGTGGGAGGACCACTATAAACAACGCCTTTCCTTTTAAGTCAGCGGGTCTTAAGCATGTGTGATGCCACTAGGGGCTAGGTTTTTTACAAATATACCTACTGCCCATAGGGAATGCGTAGTAGCTTTATACCATGATTGATAAAGATGATGATAAAGTGAAGAAGTAAGTGGGAAGCCACTACTTGGGCTTGGGTGATTCGAGTTCATATCAATGATGTGAATTTGAATGAGAATTGAATTTCATGTATTGAATCGTTTGATTGTTTAATTTGATTCATTCATTCATAGATTAGTTTGATTCATTGATTCATTTGATTCATTGGTTTTATTTTATTCATTCATTTGATTAATTGATTTATTGATTTGTTTGATTGATTCATGTATTGGTTAATTTGATTTACTGTTGTATTTAATTGTTTGGTTTATTAATTAATTTGATTAATTTTATGTATTGTTTTGCCGACTCATTGATTGATTGGTTAATGGATTTTTGTTCATTCATAAGATTGCTATCGAGTGTGTAATTAATGAGCGGATTGTTTTGTACATTCATTGTTTTGTCAATTGATTTGATTGAAGGCTCGCTAATCATTGGTTCCCCAAGGTGACCGCTAAGTTTATTTATTTATTATTTATTAATAATTGAATGCTAATATATTTATATATATGTAATAAGCGATGGCCAGAAGAAAACTTGTTTGATCCAGAGGTTATAAGAACAATGGAGGTGCTTATAAACACATATAAGGCCAGAAGAATCACTTCCGGCGCTGCGACGAGCGGCAGCCAGCAACAGTTGCTCCCCCTCCCCTCTTACTTTTTAGTTATTTATTCTTATATTATTGTTGTTTTTAGTATAGTTTTGTTGTTATTTAGTTTTTAGCTTAGGTATTAGTATATTTGTGTGTGCATTTATTCCCCCTGTGTCAACTGTTGCACCTTAATTTCCTCGGGATTAATAAAGTTTCTTGAATCTTGAATCTTGAATCTTGAAAGAAAGGGTCAGAACCGAAAGAGTAAGCGAGATTTAGAAACAGCAGTTTTAGAACTATTCAATAGAGAAGGACAGAAGTTGTTTAGAATTGCATATGAAAGAACAGAGAAAGCAGTGGATAGGAACTTTATTAGACATTTATGGAGAAAATCAACACCCCTTTTTCACACATGTCTCCAGTGGTGACTCCACCAACATACGAGGGAAAAGACACACCCACTACATTGTATCCACAAATGCCAATTCTAAACTGAATGATATAGGTCCATAATAGGTCCATAATATACTGGAGACTGGGAATAATAAAGCATTGTATTTAATTATAATGTTCCTGGAATTAGAGCAACAGGTGTGTTAATAACAACAATAATAATAATAATAATAATATAAATTAGATTTATATTATTACTATATTCAAGTAGGACAACAACAATTAAACTGTTGAGTAATTCTGTTTCGGTTTTAAATGGAGTAAACAAAAGTGTGACAACACTACGGTTTATGGTACATTAATGTGTGGCTTGCGAATATACAAGTATTTGGCTTTGGTCTCAACCACCTTCTAGGGGTTTATGAGGAGAGGTTATTTTATTACACTAAGGTTTAGTTGAAACCTGGATAAGCGCAGACGTGTGAGGAGACCGTCTGAGACTGATAGTCTGTGAGTTGGAGAGTGTTTTATTGCCTCAGCAGCTTTGCTGTTCGGGGTAACAACATATTGTGTTGTTTGTGATTGAGTGAAAACAAACGAAAATAGTATAACTTTGAGAACTGTTACCAAGTTAAAACTAATGTCATAAAGGTTAAGTTTAGCTATTTGAAGATTTACAATGAGGCAAGATTTACATTTCAATTCAATGTTATTGTTTTCTCTTTCGTTTCATCTTTTATTTCTTTGTATATGTTAATTCTGGATGCTTATTCAGGGCGTGCCTGCAGACATTGAGGAGGAAATCACTTAAGAAGCTTGTCTAACTGGGTCAGGGTAAACCAAGTGGTCCCTATTTGTCAGTTTTCAAGTGAATATTCTCTTCCCGGTCCTTTCCTCCCCTTGTAGCGACCCCTTGAAGCTTCTCCTTGGTGTCTGGCAAATGGCAGACTGACTGAGTTTTCTCTTGGCACCCTGGTGACCAGAAGATGTAGCTGATCTTGTCTTTCATTGAGGGATTTGTTAGTGTTAATATTGTTTAATTTCATTTGTTTGTGTTAATTTTGTTTCATTTATTTTAATTTTGATCTTTTTGGTTTCTTTTTCATTAATGCTCCCGCCAGGTTGGCAACATTGTCATGTAGATTGACACAGAGTTTGTCACTCTGCAAGGGGGGAGATGAAGGTGATCATTGATAAACATCTCTATTACATAAGCCGTCATAGAGAAGTACACAGCAATGGGTCACGTTCAAGTATGACCTATTCAAGCATGTTTACATTTATTTCATAGATATGGCTGAAAGGCAATAACATAATAAATGTTATCACCATACAATAATCAAATACAATGTCTTTTTTGTCTAGTCAACAGGACTAGTGGAAAGGGCTAAGGGAACAATTCAATTTAAATAAAATAATGTCTCTGCAAAAGATTCTTATTTCACCCGAGTAGAAATGATACAACACCCCCTGTCTGGCTGGACATTGGGTTTCAGATCTACCAGATACCTCTGGCCGTATTAGGCAGGGCTCTCCAACAGCCGGGGACCACAAACAGAACGGAAGGTCATTCATTGAATGGGCTGGCAACAGAAGAGTTGAGGGGGCTTGTGTAGCGCTTCTGCCTGAGCCTGGATGTGATTGGCTCACCCGCTGCGCAAATGCAACCAACTCTCTGGTTTCTTGACCAATAGCAGACAGGGGGTGGAAACAAAAGGGGAAATGATTTTAGACGTTAGAGCTTCTATTCAGGAGGCTGTTGTCTGGGTGCCATTTGGTAGAAAAGTCCTGCAATATGCTGAAACCAGAGTTTATGTAATGAATTGTTGTCATCAGATCCCATTACGTTGATTTCATCCATTAATACCAAATTAAGTGAATTGTCATTTAAATGGTTGCTCTAGCATGGTATGACATTGACAGACATATCTTTGTATGCAAGGTTATGTTTTATAGTGAATGTAGGTAGCACTTTAGAATAGCTACAAGTTTGAAGCTTACTCTAGGGCAGCAGTTCTCTAGGGCTGTTGTTCCAACTGTTGTTCTCTGGTCATGTAGCACAAGTTCTCTAGGGCTGTTGTTCCAACTGTTGTTATCTGGTCATGTAGCACAAGTTCTCTAGGGCTGTTGTTCCAACTGTTGTTATCTGGTCATGAAGCAGCAGTTCTCTAGGGCTGTTGTTCCAACTGTTGTTCTCTGGTCATGTAGCACTAGTTCATAATAAGTCCTAAATATAGCCCTACTTTCCAGCGTAAAACTATTTCTTTAAGTCTTCTGTGTGATCTCATCGAAAGTGAGGACTATCTATGCCTCACTTAGCATTTATAAATTATTTTTAAAAGCTAGTTTTAAATCCATATTTGTTGGAAAGAATTCCAAAGTGTAGACATTTATGATATATAATATGATATATAACATATTCAGCTCTGTGTTATACTGATTCTGAACCTCAGAACTACTTATTATGATCTAAAATTGTTTTTATTTGTTGTTGTGTTTTCTAATTTGTTGTTGTGAATTGCTTTTCAGGACCGTATATGTGATGTTTAAAGCCCATTATGGACATTAAGCCCAAAATGGTTCAAATGAGAGTTGACAAATGTGTATTATTCATTCATTATCCTGTATCCTGTTGAATTAATCAAGAGACAAGTCCAACCTGTGGCGTGTCATACACTCTGCGGAGAGAGTGATGGGCTGCAACCTGCCTTCCCTCCAGACCCTGCATGACTCCAGGGCCCTGAAGCGGGCCAGAAAGAGTATGGCCGACCCCTCTCACCCAGGCCACAGTCTCTTTGCACTGCTCCCCTCTGATGGCTGCAGGCCATCAGGTCAAGAACTGTACACCACAAACAGAGCTTCTTCCCCACGGCCTCCAGCCTCGTCAACGAGGCCCGCCTCCCCCTCTGAAGATCCTACCCCCCCACCCCCCCCCACTGGACCCAGCCCTCATACACCCACACATCAGGGTTTCCGCTATGATTTTTTCTTGCCGGTCAAGTGTCCGGACAGATTTTATTTTACCCAACAAATTCGAAACTTACCGGTCATGTTTCAAAAACAGTCTATATTACAAACGCAACTATAATGTACACCTAGATTGACGAAATAATGACAAAGACCTCAAATAAATTTTAATTAGACTATTTAATGAACAACAAAACGAACAAGAACGATTGAGCAAAACCTTGTTAGCCGCAAAAATCTAGGCTATTTCAAAACACCTGTAACATCTGTAGTCTGTTTTAACATAGGCTACATGGCATCAAATTTACCCTGTAGGCTACCAGGCAACTTTTTGCCTTCTCCTTAATTTCATTGCGGCAAAGTCCTCTGCTGCCAAGCTGAAATCAAAGGTGTCTAATGTGTCTTTGCAGCTTGCAATACGCATAAGTTGCATCACTCTCTCCTCCTCCAGACGACTCCGCAGTGATGTTTTCAAACCATTCTGCAGGGAGAAGTCCCTCTCTGCTGGCACGCTTGACACGGGCAGAACACAGGCAATTTAGCCCGTGTGGCCCAGTCGGGGTACAGCTCGCTGAACTCAGAAATTAGCACTTGGCAAGCTGTCGCAAACATTAAAGCCCCATAGCCGTGGAGCGCTGCCATCACTGCACCTGCATCTCGTCGGGCGTGCTTGACGTCATGAGAGGTGCGGCAGCTGATTGGTCACTTCATTCGGTCACCCTTTTGGGGGGGAGGGGGCAGTAATAAAGCTGTCAAAACTCAAATGTCCAGGATCTAAGTTTTGTATGAGCATTATTACTGGACATTTTGACCGGCAGGTTTTTAAATGACCGTTTTTTTATCATTTTTACCCGCTAAAAACCGGTAAATACCGGCTAACGGAAACCCTGCCACACATATGTATATTCTGTATATTCATACAGAAATATTTATACTTAGATTTAGATTGAAATGCTCAATTTGCACTGGACTTAGTCCGCTCACTGAACATTTCTGTACATATTATTTAGCCTTGTATTGTTTTAGTCTTGTTCTGTTTTGACTGGACCCCTCTCACCCAGGCCCCAGTCTCTCTGCACCTCTCCCCTCCAGCAGGTGGCTCCCCCCGACCCCCCCCCCCCCCACAGACCCAGCCCTCATACACCCACACATATTTATATTTATATTTATATTTATATTTATACTTATATTTAAAAATGCTCAATTTGCACAGGACTTATTGTTTTGCCTTGTCTGTACTGTTTTGTTTTTTTCACGTTACTGTGCTCCAGACCCGTGTCAAATTCCTATGCGTGTTTTTACAATTGTATATGGCAATGAACCACTTTCTGATTCTGATTCAGATTCTGAATTACTTATTTATTTCGGTAACCAGTATGCTAATCTAAATCTAAATCTGGAGGATTGAATCCTCTTTATTGGTCACATGTACACACAGTGAAAGGAGTTTCTCTGCATTTAACCCATCCTAGTATTAGGAACAGTGGGCAGCTATTGGATATACAGCGCCAAGGGAGCAGTGTCGGGGTCTTGTGCCTTGCTCAAGGGCACATTTTTTATAATTCATTACTAATAACTGTTCAATATGAAAGGGCTCGGGAATGGATTTTTAAATATATCATAAAACATCATTTCTTGATACTGCATTCTCTCAGTAAGCCACTCTTTCAGTGTGCATAATCAAATTGAGGACATGGAACCAAACTGGAGACAGAGATTGAAGACATGCTCAGCTGCTAGAATACAGATACCACGAAGACCTCATCCAGACCATATAAGAGATTACACATCCACACCAAGAACCTCATCCAGAGCAGACAAGAGATTACATATCCACACTAAGAACCTCATCAAGACCAGACAAGAGATGACATATCCACACTAAGCTACATTTATACCTTTAATAAGAATATGTTGATAAGATAAAATGGGCTATTTTAGCTATAGTTATATGGATACATTGCAATGTATGTTCGAAGCTTCAACATATCAGCCATCATAAATGAAAATAACAAACTATTTGTGTGATGAGCTTGTTTTTGGTCAGAGCCGCAGAGTCAGAAATACACATTGCCATCGCAGCACAAAACACAGGCTCAGGTTTTAAGATGAGGGTTGCTGGTTAGAAAAGTAACCGATAGGCTGTCACCCGATGCGTCAAGTGGAAGATATTTCCTTACATGGTTCCTGACTTAACTGCTTCATTTACATTTAGATTGCAGCTGTTAAGTGTAAAGTTGGTGCCAGGTTGGGTGCCTGAAATAGGGTATTCAAATACATAAAGTTGAAATAGGGTTTTCAAATACATAAAGATGCATTTGCAATACTAACAACTAAATATAATGCTAAAATGCATTGCTTCAAAATAAAAAACAACTAAAGTATAAACAGTATATATACTGTATATGTGAAGGACTTTAATGTGAGTGTTATGTTGTGTGTTTCTGAGGAGCAGCGTGTTCTCTACTGGTCTCATGAGGAGCTGAGAGTACAAACTAAATGTACTTGTTACTGAGTGACTGTCTGCTACAAACTAAATGTACTTGTTACTGAGTGACTGTCTCCAACAAACAAAATGTACTTGTTACTGAGTGACTGTCTCCAACAAACAAAATGCACTGCCTGTGGATAAAAACTATCCTTGTAGTACTTGTACGGATGCTGCGCAACCGGCGACCAGACAATAGGGAGGAGAAGAGATGGTGCCCAGGGTGGTTGCAGTCCTTTATGATGGACATGGCCTAAGATTTGATATGCATGTCAATAGCTAATGGCTACATCTATCAATACCTACATATATCTACTTCGGTATCTATCTATATCTATATCTATCTACATCTATTTATATATCTATATATATCTACCCCTCTATATCTCTCTATATCTATATAAATCTACATCTTTTTTATATCTATCTATATATATCTACATCTATCTACATCTATTTATATCTATTGATATATATCTACATATATTTATATCTACCTACCTGCATCCATCTTTATCTATCTACATCTATCTATATCTAGCTACATCAACTCTATCTATATATATCTATATCAATATACATAAACTATCTCCATCAACCATATCTACCTCTATCTAGACCTACATCCTTCTATATCTATCTACATCTCCCTATATCTATACACCTACATCTTTATATCTCTATATCTATCTAAATCTATGTACATCTACCTATATCTCTATCTCTATCTACATCTACCTATATCTCTAAATCTATCGACTTCGCTCTATATTTAGGTACATCTATCTATTTCTCTCTACAGCTATATCTTTACGTCTCCCTACATCTCTCTATATCTCTCTACACCTATATCTCTACATCTATCTACATCTCTCTATATCTCTACATCTACCTACATCTATATCTCTACATCTAACTATATCTCAACATCTATCTATATCTCTACATCTACCTACATCTACCTATATCTCTATAGCTACATCATCTTCAGATATGATGTAGCATCATATCTACATCATAACGGTAGCTCCTTGGTTCATCATGTAACTTTAGCATATTTAGACGAGTTAACATCTAACATTGCTTCTTTCCAATTGTATTAAAAAAAATTGTATGTATTTTTTAAGTATATCATGTCCGAATTTAGTCAGAACGTACATGTAGGCCTATATGACATATTCATTTTAAGATCAAATAAATGTTATTCTGGTTTATCTGTGCATTCCCATTTGATACTATACTATATATAAAGTCAGTATATATGTAGGCTATTGGCTGACGTCTCACACACTTGTAGCTACTAAGAACAGTATGGTATGCATTATGCTGTGTTGTAAATGCTTTTCATTACAGACTCTAGTCAACACTGACCACTGGAGGAAGATGAAGGACTCGGAGGGTCTAGGGTGTCTAATGACATTTGTTCTATGTGATATCACCAGGTGTTTATTGGACATGGTGATAGCTACTGTCAGGGCTTCATAAGATCAGACCACAGGAACACTCGCAGCACTGGAAGCACAGACTCTTAATAATGAGGTTTTAAGTTGCATTAACACAGCCTCTAAACTAATGACAACACATCCCACAGTTTACTTTGTGCCAAACCCTAACCCTTTACTCAATAATAATTATTAAGTAAGCTAAAAGTATGTGTGTTAAAATGTAAAACGACATGGAGCTAGCTACTCTTTCTCCAAGGAGAAGAAGATTCCAAAGATGTTTCTTGATGAAAGTTAGTAAGAGTGGTCCCCCTGTTGGTTCCTCTGGACCAAGACGGAGCCCAGCAGCTGCTCTGGCTCATGTTTCAGGTTCCTGTTGTTTCAGGAAGGGAAAGACACGTATAGTTTGGACAATGTCAACTTTGCAAAGTCAAACTTAGCTTATATGATTTTCATCTGATGATTTATGAAGACTTATCCAGACTTTATGAATTAAAGACCAGATAATATATCATATTACATAATACATAATTAGTGTTACCATTTTGGGCTATGTTTAAATTGATTATGTTACATTGATGAATGCACCTTTTAAAAATTGATATATTTATTATACCTGTACAAAGACTATGATTCATAATAATAATAATCATGAGTCATAACAGTCATAGTAATGATTAAATGAGTAAGGTATAGGAAAGCTTGTTTATATATATATATATATATATATAAAAACAAGCTTTCCTATACCTTACTCATTTTATCATTACTATGACTGTAGGCCTATCCTACTACGATGGGATCCCAAGAAATTACAAAAAAATGGCTATTTTTAAGAAGCAACTGGAGCCATCAATCATGGATCTTAAGACGGAGGGAACACTGACACCTTGTTTATATATATATATATAGTCAGTGTTCCCTCCGTCTTAACATCCATGATTGGCGGCTCCAGTTGCTTCTTAAAAATAGCTGTTTGCATTTTTTTGTAATTTCTTGGGATCCCATCGTAGTAGGATAGGCCTACAATCTCTATTGTGAATAGCAACATACTAATTGTTTTTTTACAAAACAAACAACATACCATTTTTTGTTTTTTGAATTGTTTTCTCATACAATCTCAAAAACCAAATGAATGAGCAGCTGCTGGTGATTCAGAGCAACTGTTCTTGGAAGTTGAGACGGTGGCATCGTATGGCTAGTCTGGAAACAGGTGTGTGTGTGTGTGTGTGTGTGTGTGTGTGTGTGTGCAGGGTGCGAACTGGAGGGGAGCAGGGGGAGCTATAGCTCCCCTAGTGGTGACATGAGCTCCCCTGGGAACATGGTTTGTGAAATTTGGGGGGAGCTCTCTAAAATACTGATATGATGACCAAATAAATTCCATTTTGGGCATTTTTTTTTCAAAGGTGTAAAATAAGTGAAATAAAATTATATTTAGAGTTTATGATTCATGAAAAAAGTGTCGCCTGCTTGCACGCTGCCCGCAGCTCCACCCACTGGCTGCTCTTATCGCGTGTGTTCGGCTCTGTGTAGGCTACAGCCATAATAGGCTATAGCCCATGTGAAACGATGTAGCCTGTTTTTGAGTCATTTTAAGTTGATTTAATTAAACAGTCAAACGTTACATTGGTGGTCCGTGGATTATTTATTATCAAGTTGATTGAAGTTTGCGTAGCCCATAAATGCTCGGGAAATCTGTTGACATGAACATGATCCATCGGGACGTTTCATGTAAATGTAGACCTGTGGCACCACCCCGTGTGCAACAGATTTTCTCTTTATAATAGGCCTATGTCTGTGCTGTTGCTATTAATGCACGGATCAGCATTTACCCCCCCCCCCCCCCCCCCGCAAAAAAAAAAAAAACCCGGCTCCCCCGGAGACCGTGGTATAGTTCGCACACTGTGTGTGTGTGTGTGTGTGTGTGTGTGTGTGTGTGTGTGTGTGTGTGTGTGTGTGTGTGTGTGTGTGTGTGTGTGTGCGCGCGTGCGCGTGCGTGCGTGCGTGAGTGCGTGCGTGAAATAGAGAGAGAGAGACGGAGAGAAAGAGAGAGGCGGAAAGAGGGAGAGAGAGACGGAGAGATAGAGAGAGGCGGAGAGAGAGAGAGAGAGAGAGAGAGAGAGAGAGAGAGAGAGAGAGAGAGAGAGAGAGAGAGAGAGAGAGAGAGAGAGAGAGAGAGAGAGAGAGAGAGAGAGAGAGAGAGAGAGAGAGAGAGAGAGAGAGAGGCAGAGAGAGAAAGAGAGGGAGAGATAGAGAGAGGCGGAGAGACGGAGAGGTAGAGCGAGAGAGACTGTTGTAACGTTTCTATACTGACCCCTAGTGGTCACAGTGTGTACATGATGCTGAGGCTTGATGTTTGAACACAATTAAAACATTGTGATGAACACAATGTTTTAATCCAAAGAACCACAAACAAGAGGCTAAGTATGACACAACAAGAATTTTGTATCACCATGTCGGTTACATAAAAATATATACATTAATATATAACTATATATATATATATAACTATATATATATATATATATATATATATATATATATATATATATATATATATATATATATATATATATATATATATATACATTAATATGTAAATATATCATTCTATTAATCTATCATTCTATTAATCTATCAGCCTATTAATCTATCATTCTGTTAATCTAGCCAGTGTGGAGATGTAATCACCCCACCTGTACCTCGGTCTGCCCCGTGGTCTCTTCCCAGTTGGATGTGCCTGGAAAACCTCCCTCGGGAGGCCACCAGGAAGCATCCTTACTAGATGCCCGAACCACCTCAACTGGCTCCTTTCTACGCGAAGGAGCAGCGGCTCTACTCCTAGTCTCTCACGAGTGACTGAGCTTCTCACCCTATCCCTCAGGGAGATACCAGCCACCCTCCTGAGGAAACTCATTTTGGCCGCTTGTATTCGCGATCTCGTCCTTTCGGTCATTACCCATTGCTCATGACCATAGGTGAGGGTAGGAACGAAGACTGATCAGTAGATCGAGAGCTTTGCCTTCTGGCTCAGCTCTCTTTTGGTTACAACGGTGCGCCAAAGTGCACCCAATACCGCTCCCGCTGCACCTATTCTTCGGTCAATCTCACATTCCATCCTCCCCTCACTCGAGAACAAGACCCCAAGATACTTGAACTCCTTCACTTGGGATAAGGACTCCCTCCCTACTTTAAGTAGACAATCCACCGGTTTCCTGCTGAGAACCATGGCCTCAGATTTGGAGGTGCTGATCCTCATCCCAGCCGCTTCACACACAGCAATTCAATCCTGAGCCCACCATACTGAAACTGACAAAGCACAGCCCTGGAGGAGGCCAACACCCACTGAGAACAGGCCGATTTACTCCCGAGAATCCGGACACAGCTCTTGCTTTGGGAGTACAGAGATTGGATGGCCCTCAGTAGTGACCCCCGCACCCCGGTTTTTTTTTCATATACAATGTTTTTTATTGTTAAAACCAGGGATGAGCAGACGGCATGCTAAGAACAATAAAGGGTTTTAATTGAACAAGAGCACGTGTAAATAGTATTAAGGGCTAAGTATATTGAATATTGTATTGAGATTGGTTTGAGTACTGTAGCAAAAGAGATTCAACCAACTTATACAGTTATTATATACTGTATATTGTTATGTAACATATATATATATATATATATATATATATATATATATATATTATAACCATTATTGACGTAAGATCATAGACTTTAGGTGTTAGACGTTGTCATTGAGGCTTCGCTAGGAGCATTAGGAGCACGGAGGACGACATTTCCTCAGCTCTTCACTCCGCTCTCTCCCACCTGGATGAGAGCAACACCCACGTGAGAATGTGTTCATCGACTTCAGCTCAGCATTTAACACCATCATCCCCTCCAAACTCATCTTCAAACTTGGTGACGTGGAAAACCAAGAACCTTGACATTAACCCCTCTGTTTGTTGGTTATTAGACCCACCACAAACAGTGTCTGAGGAAGGCACAACAAATTGTGGAAGACCCCTCTCACCCCAACCATGGACTGTTTGCCCTCCTCCCCTCCGGGAGGCGCTGCTTGACTTTGTTCCAAGTCAAGCAGGCTTAGGAACAGCTTCTTCCCCTCAGCTGTCATCTCCCTGAACTCTGCACCACGAAGACAGCCCCCCGCTGCCCCCCCCTGCTGCCGCCCACCTGCTGCCCCCCCCTTGCTGCCGCCCCCCCTGCCCCACACCTCTGCTCAATATATCCTATAATAATAATAATAAATCGCCATCAATGTCTTTGACTGCCTTGCACTGTATCACAACTACCTACCTCTACCTAGATTTAGTATAGTTTACATATTTATTGATAACATACCTGTAAATGTGTACATTTTTACTGTACCTGCAGTATATATTTTAATCTTCAACTGTTGATAGAACTGCATATCCCTGCCCACTACCTGCTGTATATAGATTTATATATATTTATCCTGCTTTTCATAATTGCATACCCCTGATCACTACCTGTTAAATACTTATACATACTTATACTTACTTACCTATACTGTATATATATATATACCTATTATTATGCTCATATCTCACACATACTCTATAAGTAATCTCATAACTGTGTTTATACCGAGTAGACTGTCTTTTAGCAACTGTAAACTGTACATTATATATTACCATGCACTTTACTGCAACATTTGCACTCTGGTTTTTTCACTCAATTATTTTCACTGTACTGTACTTGTGCTGTGCAATGACAATACATTTGAATCTAATCTAATCTAATATTAAATGCTAAATATATTGGGCCATGTGTGTGTGTGTGTGTGTGTGTGTGTGTGTGTGTGTGTGTTTTCCATGTTTCCCCGTCCTAATGTGTACCTAACCTCTCCATCCACACGGTGTCGCCTTTTCAATGTAACACTAAGCTGCACAAGCTTCCCTGGTAATAATTAAAATCTAACAAAACAACATGGCACCCTGGCAGGTGGTGTGTAGAAATACAGACCGGTATCCCTTTTGCCCTTCTTATCCAAAACTCTTGAACATGCTGTCTTTAACCAATTGTCCTTGTATATCCACCAGAACTGCCTCTTGGATCCCCACCAATCTGGTTTTAAGGCAGGTCACTCGACAGAAACTGCCCTTCTGGCAGTGACTGAGTCGCTACATGTTGCTAGAGCGAATTCGCTCTCCTCGGTCCTGATACTCCTGGACCTGTCTGCAGCAATCGACACCACCAGATTCTCCTCTCCACCCTTGAGGGGATGGGTGTCTCGGGCTCTGCTCTCTCCTTGTTTGCATCCTACCTGACGGGTCGCTCCTACCAGGTGGCACTGGGAGGGTCTGTGTCAGAACCACGCCGACTGACTACTGGGGTTCCACAAGGATCGGTCCTGGGTCCTCTTCTCTTCTCCCTCTACACAACGTCCCTTGGTCCTGTTATCCACTCCCATGACTTATCCTACCACTGCTATGCTGACGACACACAACTGGTCTTGTCGTTCCCCCTTCGGACACGCAAGTGGAAACACGCATTGTCGCGTGCTTAGCAGACATCTCAAAGTGGATGTCGATGCACCACCTAAAGCTCAACCTGGACAAGACTGAGCTAGTGTTCTTCCCGGCAAAAGGCTATCCGCACCGAGACCTGGCTGTCACCATTGATGATGCTGTGGTGACACCTACTCGGACCTCAAGGAATCTGGGTGTGACCCTGGACGACCAACCGTCGTTCTCTCTCCTCTACAACATCAGGAGGATTCGGCCTTTTCTCACTGAAAAGGCTGTGCAGGTGCTCATCCAGGCTCTCGTCATCTCCCGGCTGGACTACTGCAAATCCCTCCTTGCTAGACAATGGTCAAGCCCTACATCCCAACCCGTCCACTTCGCTCGGCTTCTTCGGGCTGTCTGCTTGCCCCCTCACTTAGGGGCCCGTGTGGCCGATCTACGTGGTCACGGCTCTTCTCCGTCCTGGCCCCAATTTGGTGGAACAAACTCCCCACGGATGTCACGACTGCAGAGTCACTGCCCATCTTCCACCGCAGGCTGAAAACCCATCTCTTCAGGACACACTTCCCGGATCCTTCCTCGTAGCGCTAAGTCAATTAACTAAGTAGATTACATATTATAGATAGGTACATATTGTTCTAGATATTGCTGTATATTGTTTGCCAACTTATTGTACTTTTCCCTTACACTTTTGCCTGAATTATTGTATTTCTACCTGAGCACTGGTTCAGTTATTGGAGACTTGTTAGAAATTAAATGCACTTTTGACTTCTGGTGACGAGTTGTTCTCTTACCTTCCTTTGTTGAAACACCCTATTGTAAGTCGCTTTGGATAAGCGTCTGCTAAATGACTGTAATGTAATGTAATGTAGAAATGATTAAAATAAATGATAAAAACCAAAGGCAGAGAGAGGACCATCCTTCACTACCAGGACCCTTACAGGGACCGGTATACACCTGCAGAGAGAGGACCATCCCTCACTACCAGGACCCTTACAGGGACCTGTATACACCTGCAGAGAGAGGACCATCCCTCACTACCAGGACCCTTACAGCCACCTGTATACACCTGCAGAGAGAGGACCATCCCTCAGTACCAGGACCCTTACAGGGACCTGTATACACCTGCAGAGAGAGGACCATCACTCACAACCTCCACCACACAGAAAATATCAAGATCTAATCAAATCTAATCAAGTGTTCAGTGTACATGTGTTAGTTGAAGTGTTCCCCATCATCATAACCAAGACATGTGGTAGTTGAAGTGTTCCCCATCATCATAACCAAGACATGTGGTAGTTGAAGTGTTCCCCATCATCATAACCAAGACATGTGGTAGTTGAAGTGTTCCCCATCATCATAACCAAGACATGTGGTAGTTGAAGTGTTCCCCATCATCATAACCAAGACATGTGGTAGTTGAAGTGTTCCCCATCATCATAACCAAGACATGTGGTAGTTGAAGTGTTCCCCATCATCATAACCAAGACATGTGGTAGTTGAAGTGTTCCCCATCATCATAACCAAGACATGTGTTAGTTGAAGTGTTCCACTTCAAGTCACCAAAAGATTCAGGTGCCAAATAAGAAGTGATTTCATTCCTTCACAGGTTATCCACAACCTGATGTTCTCATGGTGACTCTTTAACGGGAGGGGAGTGAGAGAGAGGGAGTGAGGGAGGGATAGAGAAGGGAAGAGAGAGAGAGAGAGAGAGAGAGTAACCTGGTTGTCGCGCTACGCAACGTCCGGAGGAAGTGACGCGTGGACGTACCTTTCTTTTTTAAAAGAACGCGTCACGTGACACATCGTGGGAATACGGGAGGATTTCTCCTCCAAATCCTCCCCGCACTTCAACCTGGATAAGCGGAGCCGCGGTGGTGCTACTGCCTATTAGGTCCGCCCTCCCTCTCTCCTAGTCTACCTTCCTTATCTTCTTCCTTCCTCCCCGTGATTCCAGGGATTGCGTAATTCAGTCTTACTACACATTACGAGACATTTGGTTTCTCCTCCTCGGGAAAAAGGAGCAGGAGCGGGGAGGGGGGGGGGAGAGAAAACGGGACTACGTCTCTCTCTCTTTTTCTCTCTATTTTTCTCTCTCTCTTTCTATCGCTCCACCTGCCGCTCCGAGTCCTGCAGACCTGCACGCAGTAGCAGCGGGAGGCACCGGGTCGGAGCGCCGGAGCTCGGGGAGGGGGTGGGGGTGGGAGAGAGAGCGACACAGAGAGAGGATAAGGATGCATTTTCAGCCGTGCGGATGCCGGAGTCAGGGGCCGAGATTCGGCGCCGACGGCGGCTAAAGGCGGAGCAGCGCCCCGGGAAAGAGCGCGCCGGCCCTCGGCCCTCTCCTCCTCCTCCACGTCCTCCTCCTCCTCTCCTCCTCCGCCCCGCGCCCCTTTCTCCGTTCCTCCTGCAGGAGCATGCTGGCTGAGTGATGAGGCTGTGCACGGGGACGCCAGGCCACCGCTGCGGCCCACTTCTCCTCCCCTCTGAGAACCGTCCGCTGCCATCAACACATCATCAGCATCTTCTTTGGTAGGGGGGAGGGGGGCTTGAATGGGTACCAACAAAATAGAAAGGTGTGTGTGTGTGTGGGGGAGGGGGGGAGGGGGGGGGGGGGGGGGTGGGGGGCTGGTCTCTCTCTCTCTCCTCCTGTGTTCTCAGCTGTACATCTGTAGTCATGGCAACCGGGTCCCGTTAATGGCTGTAATTTCTTTTCTTTTTTTTCCTCTCAAACTCCGGTCGTATTTTTTTCTGGGAATTACACAATAATTCACTATTTGTCAAACTAAATAAACGCAGAGTAATATTAATATGTAATATTGTTGTATTTAAAAAAAATCTGAATTGGATGTTAATTTGAGGACGATGTTATCTATTTGTACAGTTGCTAATATGTACACCATTGGCTCGACCAAATTAAATATATTGTGTGATTATTACTATGATAGTTGGATGAGTCTGTGTCTGGTAATTCACTGACAAGGCAATGGAGGAGTGGTTTATTAATAAGGTACAGTGAAATGTTATATATATATATATATATATATATATATATATATATATATATATATATATATATATATATATATATATATACTACACTATAGATGTGGTGTATTAGTCACATGTATAATAAGGTACAGTGACATGTTATATATATATATATATATATATATATATATATATATATATATATATATATATATATATATATATACTATAGGTTTTGTTTACTAGTCACATGTATAATAAGGTACAGTTAAATGTTAGTACAAATGTATATATAATTGTATAATATATGAATATGACACTATAAACACCACAGTGTGAAAAAGTGTGAAGTGTAAAGTGTAGTGCAAATAGTCCAGTTGTTGTGGAAGGGGGTGGTGTGTGTGTGTGAGTGGGTGTGGGTGTGGGTGTGTGTGAATGTCATTTTGTCTCTTTGATGTGTAAAGCCACAGCAAAACAGCAACAACAACATATAAAATAGTTACATTTATATATTGAATATGTTTACTCCCTTGTCACTAGTGTGTGTGTGTGTGTGTGTGTGTGTGTGTGTGTGTGTGTGTGTGTGTGTGTGTGTGTGTGTGTGTGTGTGTGTGTGTGTGTGTGTGTGTGTGTGTGTGTGTGTGTGTGTGTGTGTGTGTGTGTGTGTGTGGAGGCCATCAGACCTAAACCTATAACCGTTTTTGTGCATGTCATGTGTATATTATATATATATATATATAATATATCTATTATATATATATCTCAAGGTCATCCGGGAGATCCAGGAGCATGAGCCCGGTTCTGAGGGCTGACAGATGTCTGGCCACAAGCGCATGCGGCGGCAGCACCAGAAACAGCTGATCTCCCTGGAGAACCGGCTGAAGGCCGAGATGGACCAGCACCGCCTCCGGCTGCAGAAGGAGCTGGAGACTCACGGCAACAACTCCTACGAGGAGATGGAGAGGCTGGCCAGGAGGCACGCTGCCCAGACCGACAAGGAGGTAGGGGGGAGACAAGGAGGTACTGGGGAGACAAATAGGTAGGGGGAGGTAGGGGAGAGACAAGGAGGTAGGGGGGAGAGACAAGGAGGTTGGGAGGAGACAAGGAGGTACTGGGGAGACAAATAGGTAGGGGGAGGTAGGGGAGAGACAAGGAGGTAGGGGGGAGAGACAAGGAGGTTGGGAGGAGACAAGGAGGTACTGGGGAGACAAATAGGTAGGGGGAGGTAGGGGAGAGACAAGGAGGTAGGGGGGAGAGACAAGGAGGTTGGGAGGAGACAAGGAGGAAGGGGGTAAGACAAGGAGGTAGGGGGGAGAGAAAAGGAGGTAGGGGAGAGACAAGGAGGTACACATTCATACAGAGTGTGTGTGTGTGTGTGTGTGTGTGTGTGTGTGTGTGTGTGTGTGTGTGTGTGTGTGTGTGTGTGTGTGTGTGTGTGTGTGTGTGTGTGTGTGTGTGTGTGTGTGTGTGTGTGTGTGTGTGTGTGTGTGTGTGTGTGTGTGTGTGTGTGTCCAGATAAAGTCCTCCTTGCTGGAGGAGAACAGGATCCAGCTGCAGGTTGTTTCTCAGCAGAAGAAGGAGCTGTCCTCCTTCCTGGAGAACCAGAAGAAGGACTACAGACTCTGTAAAGACAAGACCAGAGACGTGAGCGTTAGAACCCCACTTACCTGTGGTACCCCTGAGGGGTTAGAACCCCACTTAACTGTGGTACCCCTGAGGGGTTAGAACCCCACTTAACTGTGGTACCCCTGAGGGGTTAGAACTCCACTTAACTGTGGTACCCCTAAGGGGTTAGAACCCCACTTAACTGTGGTACCTCTGAGGGGTTAGAACCCCACTTAACTGTGGTACCCCTGAGGGGTTAGAACCCCACTTCACTATGGTACCCCTGAGGGGTTAGAACCCCACTTCACTATGGTACTCCTGAGGGGTTAGAACCCCACTTACCTGTGGTACCCCTGAGGGGTTAGAACCCCACTTAACTGTGGTACCCCTGAGGGGTTAGAACCCCACTTTGAAAATAGGTGCTGGAGATGAAAGTAAGTATGGCTGGATGTGATGGTGTTTCAGGAGGTTACCCAAGACGCCGCCATACCCAAAGAGGAGAAGCAGGAGCATCTGTCTCGGCACAAGGAGACCATGCAGCGTTCCCAGGCCGAGGAGGAGGCCCGCCTCCTGGGCCAGCAGAGGGCGCTGTATGACCGGACCTGTCGGGCCCTCAAGAGACGCTCGGTGGTCAAGAGGCACCAGTTTGAACAGGAGCAGATCAGAGAGGTACGAGGGGATAATGTTAGAGGAGATACATTAAGGTGTCAACTTCCATATTTTATATAGTGAACAAGCAATCTCAAATTGTAATCTAGATGTGTGACAGAAAGTTGAGAGGTCAAAGATCAGGATTAAGATCAAATAGTTTCCATGGGTATCCGTCAGCAAACTTTATTTGTGTGATTGACACGACTTTTGGTTTCGTGCCCAGGAGCTGAACAAGAAGAGGATCCAGAAGGAGATGGAACATGCCTTGCAGATCCGGCAGGACGAGTCCACACAGGACCTGGAGCGCAGGCAGCTGCTGCTGCTGCAGACGCTGCGGACCCAGCTGGTCCGGATGCAGCACCAGACCGAGCTGGAGAACCAGGAGGAGTACGACGACCGGCGACAGAGAGAACTACACAGGAAGCACAGCCTGGAGCAGCGGCAGCAGCCCAGGACCCTGAAGGTGTGGCTCGGGAACTTTATAACTTTGGTTAATGAATTGTATTCAGAGATTTCAGTACCACTAATAAACAAGGTTGTATCAAGTATGCATTCATTTTGAAATCTAATCTTATCAATTCTGTTTTTTCATCAAGCATTTTACATGATAGTCTTGATAAATATACAGAATATACCTCTAGGTGAACACTATTATGTATTTCCAGTCTCTTTTGGCACAATGGCGCACACATTCATGCACTGAATGTCAGCAAGACTAAGGAGCTCATTCTGGAAATCAGGAGCCACCGGGGCACCCACTTCACCATCAGCCTGGACGGGACACCGGTGGAAGTCGTCAGCTGTTTCTGTTTCCTAGGGCTACAGATTTCGGACAACCTCGCGGGAACCTGCAACATGGAGCTCATGCCGATGAAGACAAACCAGCGCCTCTATGCCCTGCGGT
Source organism: Muraenolepis orangiensis (assembly GCA_027704905.1). Taxonomy (NCBI): domain Eukaryota; kingdom Metazoa; phylum Chordata; class Actinopteri; order Gadiformes; family Muraenolepididae; genus Muraenolepis; species Muraenolepis orangiensis. The sequence continues at coordinate 23,508,832 of CM051006.1, forward strand.
GCCTTAGGAAAAGCGGAATAGTCCAACGGTGGCTAGTGAACTTCTACCGTGGCACTGTAGAGAGCGTCCTGACGATTGGCGTCACTGTGTGGTACGCAACACCATTGCAAAGGACAAGAAAGCCATCCATAGGGTCGTGAGGATGGCAGAAAAGATCAATGGACTTTCTGGACTCATACTCATTACTCATTACAGTTACTGCACTGTTCTGCACTGTACTGCACTGTAATCATGATGCTGCTGAACTACTGCACTATTGCAGCTGGTCCTGATGGCATCCCCGGTCGCTTGCTCAGGAACTGCGCTGAGCAGCTGACCGAGGTAACTGACATTACCTAACCTAACTAACATTTTCAACATGTCACTAGCACAGGCAGTTGTCCCAGCGGGCTTTAAAATCACCTCCATTGTGCCAGTGCCAAAACACTCCTCTGCAGGGAGCCTCAACGACTTCCGCCCTGTTGTACTCACTCCCATCATCACAAAGTGCTTTGAGGGGCTGGTCCTGGCTCACCTCAAATCTGGCCTCTCACCCTCACTGGATAAATACCAATTTGCCAACCGTGAGAACAGGAGCACGGAGGATGCCATCTCCTCAGCCCTTCACTCTGCTCTCTCCCACCTGGATGAGAGCAACACCCATGTGAGAATGCTGTTCATCGACTTCAGCTCAGCTTTCAACACCATCACCATCCAAACTCATCCGCAAACTTGGTGACGTCATGGAAACCAAGAATCTTGACATTTACCCCTCTCTTTGTAACAGTGTTTGCGGTTATTGGACTTCCTAACCAACAGACCCCAGTGAGTCAAGTTAGAAAGTCTCACCTCCTCCACCCTCACCCTGAACGCCGGCGTCCCCCAGGGCTGTGTGCTGAGCCCTCTCCTCTACTCCCTCTTCACCCACGACTGCACTCATGTACATGGTACAAACACCATCATCAAGTTTGCAGACGACGGCCTGAAACAACGATGAGGCAGCCTACAGGGAGGAGGTCCAGCACCTGGTGGCGTGGTGCGCTGACAACAACCTGGCCCTCAACACCAAGAAGACCAAGGAGCTCATCGTGGACTTCAGAAAGACCAGAGCTGGCGCACACGCCCCCATCCTCATCAATGGAGCGGAACTCGAGCGTGTCTCCAGCTTCAAATTCCTGGTGGTCCACATCTCCGAGGACCTCTCTTGGACACTCAACACTGCCTCACTGGTAAAGAAGGCTCACCAGCGTCTCTTCTTCCTGAGGAGATTGAGGAAAGCCCATCTGTCACCTCAGATTCTGGTGAACTTTTACCGGTGTGCCATTGACAGCCGCACCCCCCCCGCCGTGCCCCCTGCCGCTGCCCACCCCCCCGCCCCCCAACCTTGCCACCCCGCCTCTTCTGCCCACCATACAAACTCTCAACTCTGCTCACTATATCATAACATCATATCAGAACTCCTTAGTACTTAATATTATCCTACATATCCTACCTTTATTGGTTACATACCTGTATGATAGCCATGTACATTTTTTTTTACTGTACCTACAGTATATATATTAATCTTCAACTGTCGATATAATTTCATACCCCTGCTCACTACCTGTTAAATACTTGTATATATACCTCTATATATATACACCTATAATTCTGCACATGTCTTATACATACTTGTTTTTATACATAGCAGACATCTTTATATCTTATTTAACCACTGTACATTATATATTACCATGCACTTTACTGTAACATTTGCACTCTGGTTAGATGCCAAATTATTTTCGCTGTACTGTACTTCTAATCTAATCTACTGGCACTTTAAATAGTCTTTAAATTATTTTTGCACAATATAACACATATAACGTACATATCATCCATCAATCACTTTATTGTTCTAATTATGTTATTATTTTATTTTGTATTGTACTCTTAGAGTATTGTGTTTCATACTGAAACACAACTCATACTGTGTTTTCATTCATAATTTCATACTGCGGGAGGGAATGGGGAGTAAGCATTCCATTGTACTACTGTGTGCAAATCTTGAATCTTGAATCTTGAACATTCAGCTGAATGAAACACCATGAACACAGCCCTGTCTCTCTGTTGGAATCTGTCCCACAGACGGGTCCAAAACACAGCCCTGTCTCTCTGTTGGAACCTGTCCCACAGACGGGTCCAAACACACAGAGAGACAGGTCTAAACACAGCCCTGTCTCTCTGTTGAAACCTGTCCCACAGATGCTGGAGGTGCAGATCAAGAAGCAGTTCCAGGACACATGCAAGGTGCAGAACAAGCAGTACAAGGCCCTGAGAAACCACCAGATGGAGGTGGCACCCAAGGGGGACCACAGGCTGATCCTCAAGGCCCTGAAGGAGGAGCAGACCCACAAGCTGGCCCTGCTAGCCGAGCAGTACCAACACAGCATCCACCAGATGATGGCCTCACAGACGGTATGAGCTCACACACCTGCACCGCCCCTGGCGTACAGTAGTGCCAAAACATCGCTTTCACATAGATAGAGAGCGAGAGAGATAGAGATATAGAGAGAGATATAGAGAATAGAGATATAGAGATAGATAGAGTGAGTTAGATAGATAGAGAGAGATAGATAGAGCGATAGAGAGAGAGATATATATAGAGATAGATAGAAAGACAGGGATATAGTTATATATAGATAGAGTAATATATATAGATATATATATATAGAGAGAAAGATGGAGAGATACATAATAGAGAGATATAGAGATATATATGGATATATATATAAGATATATATATAGGGACAGATAGAGAGATAGATATAGATATATAGATAGAGAGATAGATTAATAAATAGAGAGAGATAAAGATATATATATATAGATCGATTATATATATATATATATATATATATATATATATATATATATAGATAGATAGATAGATAGACTAGAGATAGGTAGATATATAGATAGAGAGATTTCTAAAACACTATACTATAAAACTACTATAAACAATAAAAATAACAATAAAGTGACTGATGATATATACATGTTTTGAATTGTGCAAAAAGCATTTAAAAAAACATTTAAAAGTGCCAGTAGTGCAGCAGCATCATGAATACAGTACAGAACAGTGCAGTAACTAATAAGTCCAGAAAGTCCAGAAAAGTATGATAGTGTAATGTTAATGACAATGTTATGATAGTGGCAGCACTCCTAGCAGTTCAGAAGGTCACTGCCTGTTGATAAAAACTATCCTTGAACCTGGTAGTCCTAGTACAAATGCTGCGGAACCGGCGACCGGACAGTAGGGGGAAGAAAAGATGGTGCCCAGGGTGGTTGCGGTCCTTAGTGATGGAGGTGGCCTTCTTCCGACATCTGGTTCTAAAGATCTCCTCAATGCATGGAAGTGCACACCCGATGAACTTTTCCACCGTCCTCACAACCCTCGTCCCTCTCAGAGATAGATAGAGAGATCAATAAAGACCCAGAGATAGATAGAGAGATCGATAAAGAGATAGAGATAGATATAGAGATAGAGAGATAGGAAGCAATGCTTTCACCAGTCAAACTGTAGACCCAGAAAGGCTTATGTTAGTATGACAGTGTTCATAGAACAGATTCAAATGTTGTTTTGTTAGTCAGAACCACCGTAGTAACATGGAAACATTACATGATATGTGATATAAATTAGGTTGTATAAATGTTATCCTTGCTTCATGTCGTCCATCTCACAGTGGGTCTGACACATCTACAGTACAACTACATCAGCTGTGTTGCCCGCACTTACTTTGGAGGAAAGGTTGTGTTGTCCACGGCGACGGACTTCTCACATGGCCGATGTTCCTCGTCCTTCCTGGTTCCTGTTTTTCTAGACGCGTCTAGAGGCAGAGCAGGAGAGCGAACAACGAGCTCTGGAGCAGCAGCTCCAGCAGGAGAAGGAGCTTTTGGACGCCTACCAGACCAAGACCAAGTCACAGATGGAGAGCCAACATGAGCGGGAGCAGCAGAAGCTTGAGCAGAAGATCTCCATACGAAGAGCCCACCTTGAAGAGAAGGTGGGTCCAGTGTTGGGGGGGGGGGGGTGGAGAGGGAGAGAAGGGGGGAGAGAGAGAGAGAGAGAGAGAGAGAGAGAGAGAGAGAGAGAGAGAGAGAGAGAGAGAGAGAGAGAGAGAGAGAGAGAGAGAGAGAGAGAGAGAGAGAGAGAGAGAGAGAGAGAGAGAGAGAGAGAGAGAGAGAGAGAGAGAGAGAGAGAGAGAGAGAGAGAGAGAGAGAGAGAGAGAGAGAGTGAGTCCTGGTATGTTCTGAGTGTGGGAGCCCTTGTGTGCAGGTGGAAGAGGAGCAGGTTCTGCTCCAGAAGGACCGCTCTGAGAGGATCAAGCAGCTGTTGGATCGGCAGGAGAGAGAGTCGGACGGCTTCCATTCAGAGAGCTCTCGCCTCGGCTTCGGGAGCTTGGGATCCGTGGACTTCAAAGAGGACCACAGATGAAAGTGGGTGTGTCTTTAGAGGACAACTGTGTCTCCCCCTTTCACGGAAACTTGACCTTCGACCCCAACCTTCCCCCGGGACCTCCTCTCTCACCTTTAGGTGTTTTTTTGGGTGAAACTTGAAGAGACAAACTAAAGATTCTACATCCTGTCAGTAAAACTTGTGAGGGTGAGAACTCACAGGGTTGGACTAGGGTTGGACACTATGAGGATCACTCAACCCTGAGAACTCATAACTATGAGGATCACTCAACCCTGAGAACTCATAACTATGAGGATAACTCAACCCTGAGAACTCATAACTATGAGGATCACTCAACTCTGATCACTCAACCCTGAGAACTCATAACTATGAGGATCACTCAACCCTGATCACTCAAAACTATGAGGATCACTCAACCCTGATCACTCAACTCTGAGAACGCATCACGTAGGGTTAGACACTATGAGGATCACTCAACCCTGAGAACTCATAACTTTGAGAATCACTTAACCCTGATCACTCAACCCTGAGAACTCATAGCTATGAGGATCACTCAACCCTGATCACTCAACCCTAAGAACCCACTACTATGAGGATCACTCAACCCTGAGAACTCAACCCTAAGAACTCATAACTATGAGGATCACTCAACCCTGATCACTCAACCCTGCCAGACTTCTCCCCGATGCCATTTCCCTTTCTCCTTTTTGGTGGTAATGAATTGAATAAATTCAGGAACAATTTTAGTAAAGATAGGCACTTTGATATATATATATATATTTAAGTTTGTACCAATTCTGTCAGGATGATGTGTGACAAATGGAATGTGAGTGCTCAGCTGACCTTTTTTCAGAATGTGATTGGTGGACAGGGTCGCTGGATTAGCTGTTTTGTTGAGATGCGTTCTTATCCTTTTCTCTTGTGCTCACATGCAGTAACCTGTTCTGGAGGTAGGTTACCTGTTCTGGAGGTACGTTACCTGTTCTGGAGGTAGGTTACCTGTTCTGGAGGTAGGTTACCTGTTCTGTAGGTAGGTTACCTGTTCTGGAGGTACGTTACCTGTTCTGTAGGGAGGTTACCTGTTCTGTATGTAGGTTACCTGTTCTGGAGGTAGGTTACCTGTTCTGTAGGGAGGTTACCTGTTCTGTAGGGAGGTTACCTGTTCTGGAGGTACGTTACCTGTTCTGTAGGGAGGTTACCTGTGCTGGAGGTACGTTACCTGTTCTGTAGGGAGGTTACCTGTTCTGGAGGTAGGTTACCTGTTCTGGAGGTAGGTTACCTGTTCTGGAGGTACGTTACCTGTTCTGTAGGTAAGTTACCTGTTCTGGAGGTACGTTACCTGTTCTGTAGGTAAGTTACCTGTTCTGTAGGGAGGTTACCTGTTCTGTAGGTAGGTTACCTGTTCTGTAGGGAGGTTACCTGTTCTGGAGGTACGTTACCTGTTCTAGAGATAGGTTACCTGTTCTGTAGGGAGGTTACCTGTTCTGTAGGGAGGTTACCTGTCCTGGAGGTAGGTTACCTGTTCTGGAGGTAGGTTACCTGTTCTGGAGGTGCGTTACCTGTTCTGGATGTACGTTACCTGTTCTGTATGTAGGTTACCTGTTCTGGAGGTAGGTTACCTGTTCTGGAGGTACGTTACCTGTTCTGTATGTAGGTTACCTGTTCTGTATGTAGGTTACCTGTTCTGGAGGTACGTTACCTGTTCTGTAGGTAAGTTACCTGTTCTGTAGGTAAGTTACCTGTTCTGTAGGGAGGTTACCTGTTCTGGAGGTAGGTTACCTGTTCTGTAGGGAGGTTACCTGTTCTGTAGGTAGGTTACCTGTTCTGTAGGGAGGTTACCTGTTCTGGAGGTAGGTTACCTGTTCTGGAGGTAGGTTACCTGTTCTGTAGGGAGGTTACCTGTTCTGTATGTAGGTTACCTGTTCTGTAGGGAGGTTACCTGTTCTGGAGGTACGTTACCTGTTCTAGAGGTAGGTTACCTGTTCTGGAGGTGCGTTACCTGTTCTAGAGGTAGGTTACCTGTTCTGGAGGTGCGTTACCTGTTCTGGAGGTACGTTACCTGTTCTGTAGGGAGGTTACCTGTTCTGAAGGTAGGTTACCTGTTCTGGAGGTACATTACCTGTTCTGTATGTAGGTTACCTGTTCTGTAGGGAGGTTACCTGTTCTGTAGGGAGGTTACCTGTTCTGGAGGTGCGTTACCTGTTCTGTAGGGAGGTTACCTGTTCTGGAGGTACGTTACCTGTTCTGTAGGGAGGTTACCTGTTCTGGAGGTGCGTTACCTGTTCTGTAGGGAGGTTACCTGTTCTGTAGGGAGGTTACCTGTTCTGGAGGTAGGTTACCTGTTCTGGAGGTACTCCAGAGGTAGGTAACCTGTTCTGGAGGTACTTTACCTGTTCTGGAGGTACTCCAGAACAGGAGGACTCAGTAAAACTGCTTATCATTGCATGCACTTTAAGGACAAATTCAGGATGTGAAGTGAAGGATCTGATGTACTTTTAGTTTGTAAATAAAGCTCATAGCCTTTTTGTTTCAAGCTTATGGATACAAGACATTAGCGCCATATTTGATATGATAATTTCACAAATGCCTTTATTTTTGTTGTGCCTATGAAGCAAATTTGAGTTATTTAAATATGTAGATATGTTTTTTATATATATATATATATATATATATATATATATATATATATATATATATATATATATATATAAAACATTTGCAACAAGATATATATATATATATATATATATATATATCTTGTTCATCCAAATTTATGAATCATTTAATGTTCACTAATCCAAGTTCTTGTAAAGGAAATGGTGAGAATTGTGCTGTATAACTTTTTATATGAATATTTGTAAATGAGAATATAGAGCATACAGAGGTCTATACTGACATTGAAACATAATTGAACGTTTGATTTGAACATACAGTAATTATAGTACAGTAGCTCCATCATCAAAGACTATCAGTACTCTGATTTGACTATTTAACCCAACACATGGCTGGTCTGGTAGTAATTATTATTTATTAATTATAATGATGAGGATGATGATAATAATAATAATTATGTGCCGGTGACCAGTGTTATATTATATTATATATTATTGATTAAGATCTTCCTCGTGGAGAGATGGTGGAGAGAGAAGAATGTAATCATGTAACGTTACATTATTACATACATAATGTATTATTATAATGTAATGTTATAATGTAACGTTCACAGGCTTTACTATGTGGGAAAGTTAAAACCCTCTTCATTCAAAACTTCAGTCACTTTTTTGGTTTGGTTTATTGATTGTTTTTGTCCAATGAGTTAAGAATGACGTGTATGTATGGAAAACAAATAAATACTATTTTATCACAGGTCAGTTTGATACGATGTGTCATGTAGTGCTCTAAAAATAATCACTATTTTATCAACACGAAATTTTAGCACATTTAGAAGATTTAACTGAGATGTTTATTTCAAACAATATATTTCTGTTCTCTGGTGTGTGTGTGTGTGTGTGTGTGTGTGTGTGTGTGTGTGTGTGTGTGTGTGTGTGTGTGTGTGTGTGTGTGTGTGTGTGTGTGTGTGTGTGTGTGTGTGTGTGTGTGTGTGTTTATTGTATATATTTCCATTGTTTCAACGTTTAACTACACAACTTCAAGACCATGTCGTTTTTTGAGCCTATGAGTACCTTTAAAGACGTTCAAGAAAGGCTGTTTGTGTGTAAGTGTTGTCGCTTATGTTGTACCGTGTAGTACCACTAATGTCCGCTAGAGGGCTTGTGGAGTAGTACCACTAGTGTCCGCTAAAGGGATTGTGGAGTAGTAGCACTAGTGTCCGCTAGAGGGATTGTGGAGTAGTAACACGAGTGTCCGCTAAAGGGATTGTGGAGTAGTAGCACTAGTGTCCGCTCGAGGGATTGTGGAGTAGTAACACGAGTGTCCGCTAGAGGGATTGTGGAGTAGTAACACGAGTGTCCGCTAGAGGGATTGTGGAGTAGTACCGATACTGTCCGCTAGAGATATTATGGAGTAGTACCACTAGTGTCCGCTAGAGGGATTGTGGAGTAGTACCACTAGTGTCCGCTAGAGGGATTATAGAGTAGTACCACTAGTGTCCACTAGAGGGATTATAGAGTAGTACCAGTGTCCGCTAGTGGGAGACATATTGCCGTCCTGCGCGTTTAAGAAGGTGAAAGATGACCTCATGCATCACATGTGACTAAACGACTAGGGAATTTTCATATCTGACAATGTCATATGTACAACATGCCTCCATTTTTTTCACACAAAAATACATTTATTTCACAGCTATATTATGTTTATTGTATATATTTCCATTGTTTCAACGTTTAACTACACAACTTCAAGACCATGTCGTTTTTGAGCCTATGAGTACCTTTAAAGACGTTCAAGAAAGGCTGTTTGTGTGTAAGTGTTGTTGCTTATGTTGTACCGTGTAGTACCACTAATGTCCGCTAGAGGGATTGTGGAGTAGTAACACGAGTGTCCGCAAGAGCGATTGTAGAGTAGTATCACTAGTGTCCGCTAGAGGGATTGTGGAGTAGTACCACTAGTGTCCGCTAGAGGGAATGTGAGTAGTACTACTAGTGTCCGCTAAGGGATTGTGGAGTAGTACCACGAGTGTCCGCTAGAGGGATTGTGGAGTAGTACCATTAGTGTCCGCTAGAGGGATTGTGGAGTAGTACCATTAGTGTCCGCTAGAGGGATTGTGGAGTAGTAACACGAGTGTCCGCTAAAGGGAATGTGGAGTAGTACCACTAGTGTCCGCTAAGGGATTGTGGAGTAGTACCACGAGTGTCCGCTAGAGGGATTGTGGAGTAGTACCATTAGTGTCCGCTAGAGGGATTGTGGAGTAGTACCATTAGTGTCCGCTAAGGGATTGTGGAGTAGTAACACGAGTGTCCGCTAGAGGGATTGTGGAGTAGTAACACGAGTGTCCGCTAGAGGGATTGTGGAGTAGTAACACGAGTGTCCGCTAGAGATATTATGGAGTAGTACCACTAGTGTCCGCTAGAGGGATTGTGGAGTAGTACCACTAGTGTCCGCTAGAGATATTATGGAGTAGTACCACTAGTGTCCGCTAGAGATATTATGGAATAGTACCACTAGTGTCCGCTAGAGGGATTGTGGGGTAGTACCACTAGTGTCCGCTAGAGAGATTATGGAATAGTACCACGAGTGTCCGCTAGAGAGCTAATGGAATAGTACCACTAGTGTCCGCTAGAGGGATTGTGGAGTAGTACCACTAGTGTCCGCTAGAGAGCTAATGGAATAGTACCACTAGTGTCCGCTAGAGGGATTATAGAGTAGTACCACTAGTGTCCACTAGAGAGATTATAGAGTAGTACCACTAGTGTCCGCTAGTGGGAGACATATCGCCGTCCTGCGCGTTTAAGAAGGTGAAAGATGACCTCATGCAGCACATGTGACTAAACGACTAGGGAATTTTCATATCTGACAATGTCATATGTACAACATGCCTCCATTTTTTTCACACAAAAATACATTTATTTCACAGCTATATTATGTTTATTGTATATATTTCCATTGTTTCAACGTTTAACTACACAACTTCAAGACCATGTCGTTTTTGAGCCTATGAGTACCTTTAAAGACGTTCAAGAAAGGCTGTTTGTGTGTAAGTGTTGTTGCTTATGTTGTACCGTGTAGTACCACTAATGTCCGCTAGAGGGATTGTGGAGTAGTAACACGAGTGTCCGCAAGAGCGATTGTAGAGTAGTATCACTAGTGTCCGCTAGAGGGATTGTGGAGTAGTACCACTAGTGTCCGCTAGAGGGAATGTGGAGTAGTACTACTAGTGTCCGCTAAGGGATTGTGGAGTAGTACCACGAGTGTCCGCTAGAGGGATTGTGGAGTAGTACCATTAGTGTCCGCTAGAGGGATTGTGGAGTAGTACCATTAGTGTCCGCTAGAGGGATTGTGGAGTAGTAACACGAGTGTCCGCTAAAGGGAATGTGGAGTAGTACTACTAGTGTCCGCTAAGGGATTGTGGAGTAGTAACACGAGTGTCCGCTAGAGGGATTGTGGAGTAGTAACACGAGTGTCCGCTAGAGGGATTGTGGAGTAGTAACACGAGTGTCCGCTAGAGATATTATGGAGTAGTACCACTAGTGTCCGCTAGAGGGATTGTGGAGTAGTACCACTAGTGTCCGCTAGAGATATTATGGAGTAGTACCACTAGTGTCCGCTAGAGATATTATGGAATAGTACCACTAGTGTCCGCTAGAGGGATTGTGGGGTAGTACCACTAGTGTCCGCTAGAGAGATTATGGAATAGTACCACGAGTGTCCGCTAGAGAGCTAATGGAATAGTACCACTAGTGTCCGCTAGAGGGATTGTGGAGTAGTACCACTAGTGTCCGCTAGAGGGATTGTGGAGTAGTACCACTAGTGTCCGCTAGAGATATTATGGAGTAGTACCACTAGTGTCCGCTAGAGATATTATGGAATAGTACCACTAGTGTCCGCTAGAGGGATTGTGGGGTAGTACCACTAGTGTCCGCTAGAGAGATTATGGAATAGTACCACGAGTGTCCGCTAGAGAGCTAATGGAATAGTACCACTAGTGTCCGCTAGAGGGATTGTGGAGTAGTACCACTAGTGTCCGCTAGAGAGCTAATGGAATAGTACCACTAGTGTCCGCTAGAGGGATTATAGAGTAGTACCACTAGTGTCCACTAGAGAGATTATAGAGTAGTACCACTAGTGTCCGCTAGTGGGAGACATATCGCCGTCCTGCGCGTTTAAGAAGGTGAAAGATGACCTCATGCAGCACATGTGACTAAACGACTAGGGAATTTTCATATCTGACAATGTCATATGTACAACATGCCTCCATTTTTTTCATACAAAATACATTTATTTCACAGCTATATTATATTATAGCTAGGTCTTGAACTACGTAATAACCACTCTAACTTTATACACATTTAAAGTTTTAAAAAGTGTCCATGTAGAGGAAAGGATTGTGTCTGACAAAAAAAGGGGGAAATTGTAAGAGCTGTGTTCATCAATGGAACGTCATTTCCTGTTCTTATTGTGTGGTTTCAGTCTATAAGGAGTCTTATAAGAAGTCTTTAAGGAGAGGCTTCAGACAGTGTGAGGAGTGATTGGACATGTAAAGAATATGTATTCCACACTGGTACTATCAGCAACAAGTAAGACCTTTACTTTATGATTATATAATCATAATGACAACAATGTTATTATGATATTATTATTATCATCATCAGCATCCATAATGATATTAATATACATATTATTATTATTATTATTATTATTATCATCAGCATCCGCATCAATATTATTCATATTCACATCCATTGTATTAATATTATATTATTATAATTATGATTATCATATTCGGGACTGTAGTGTTATCATCACATATTCTAGTGATTATTGTAAAATATTGTGCCTGTTGTTTATGACATTAACAATAATTATTTGCTTCCTCGCCAGAGTCTTTCCCGTCGGTGCTACTGTCCCTCCTGCTAGTAGCGTCTTTCCACTTGTCCAGAAGCGTCCCCTCGTCCAGAAGTGTGTCGCTGTGCCGGACCCAGAGCTGTGGTGTTCCCCTCCAGCAGTCCCTGAAGCTAACCAGACTGGTCTACAAGGAGTCGGCTGAACTAGTCCGGACATATGTGAGTCCGGACACAAGCCCTGGACAATGTCCTTCAGTGTGGATGTTATTATGTATGTATGCGTGTGTTGTATTGTTTTTATCGCTTTTTTAGGTATTTGAGTCTTTAGGGCTTTAAGTCTGAAGGTATTTAAGTATTTGAGTCTTTAGGTCTTTAAGTATTTTAGTCTTTAAGTCCTTAGGTCTTAAAGCCTTTAGGTCTTTAAATATTTAGGTCTTTAAATATTTAGACCTTTAAGTCTTTTAGTCTTTAGGCCTTTAGACCTTTATGTATTTAGGTCTTTAAGTCTTTAGGTCTTAAAGTCTTTTGGTCTTTAAATATTAAGACCTGTAAGTCTTTAGGTCTTTAGACCTTTAAGTCTTTAAGTCTTTAGGTCTTACGGTCTTTAGCTCTTTAAGTCTTAAGGTCTTTAGGTCTTCATGTTTGGATGGCTGGTTGGATTTTTACATCTTTCTCCCGGTTCTCCTTCCTCCAGAAGGCCAGCCAGGGCGTCATGTCGGAGCTCTTCTGCAAGACCTCCGGCGGAGACGTTCCTGAGCCTAGCATCTCCGGCCTGGAGCCCTCGGCGCGGCTGGCCAGTGTCTACTCTGTCTTGCGGTCCTTCCTGCCCCACTTCCTCCGGGTGGCGGAGCAGCAGGCGGACCTGCAGTCTCCGTCCGGCCGGTTGCTGACGGAGTTAAGTAACGTGAGGAACCGCAGCACCAGCCTGGCCTCGGTCATCAACTGCCTCTATCGGAACCTCTTCCCCAACCTGCCCCTCCCAGAGCCGGCCGGAGGCCCTACGCCCCTTCCTCCGCCGCAGAACATCTTCCAGCAGAAGGTTTACGGCTGCGTGGTCCTCCGCAGGTTCAAGGAGTTCCTCCTGAACGTGTCCCGAGAGCTCAGGACTCTGAAAGGCCGAGTGTGCTGGCGGAGGACGGAGGCAAAGTCCTTCTCCCGGGGTTGAGGGACGATCTGGAGGCTGAGGTGTGTTTTCCTCGTGGACATTTAGTAGATTCAGGACTTGTGAGTTGTGAGTTCAGAGGTAGCTGGCACCCCTATTGTTTTCTTGCAAAGAATATTTATCTTTTTTGAAATTTATTGTCACATTTGCAGAGTTCAAATGTGTAACGGCAGGTTGTCCTAATTATTCTAATGGAGGAGTCGCTCGAAACCAAACAACGAAAAACTCAAAGAAGAAAAAACACAACCACCCAGACTACAGAGACGAACCGATCAATAATATCGACAGACGGGGGACACGGACATGGGGGAGACAGACGGGAGGGAGACAGACAGGAGGGAGACAGGCGGGAGGGAGACAGGGGGAGGCAGATGGGGAGACAGACAGGGAGACAGACAGGGAGCAGACGGGGGAGACAGACGGAAAGACAGACAGGGAGACAGGTGGGGAGAAAGACGGGGGAGACAGCCGGGGAGACAGACGCAGTCGCTGACGCACTGAGAGACATATGGGGGAGACGGACTGGAGACGCTGTGAGTGACGCATGTCCTGAAGACATTCAGAGACCAACAGTCATGTCGGAAAAAATGGTCGTCTGGACAGTCACAAGGCACTGTGTGTGTGTGTGTGTGTGTGTGTGTGTGTGTATGTGAGCGTGTGAGTGAGTGAGTGAGTGAGAGAGAGATGTGTGTGTGTGTGTACGGTTGTGTGTTTGTGTGTGTGTGTGCGTGTGTGTGTGAGATGTGCAAGGAACGGAAAAGTATGGAATGTATTGATTGCTTTCTATTTTCCAAGAGCAATATTGAAAAGATCCTAATTGTATTTATTAAAGATTGAAAATAGCATAATAATAACGTAATTTCCTTCTGGTTGATTTCCCTGAGGTCATACAACAGTTGACTCGAGCTTCCTGTTTTAGGAGGACATGGTTTAATTTAGAACATGAGCTTATGTCTGGTCTGCATATTATACAACATATATCATATATATGTAATAATAATAATATAACTTTTTATATATATACTTTATTTCAGTAATTTAATACTGTTTTTCTTTAATGTACTATGATACAAGGAACTGAACCAGCGGCTTTACAAATAAACTGCTTTATATGACGGTGGGCCAAATATAAAGGCAGGATTTCCTTAAGTGAAATATAAACAACGTTCTCACTTTGTTTTCTAGGGTTCCTTTTGTCCACTTTTTACTGCAGTATGCGCTTTTGAGTATTTTTCACTTTACAGCGTTCACGTGCCTATGGGTATCTTTAGAAGAATAATATCATTAAAATAATTATACGACGAAGGCCTTGTTTGGTTTGCTGTAACAATGCCAGTCTGTGCCTTGACTTGCAGGCCGTAACAAACCAGTCAGGTCAGCAGAACCAGAACCAAACAGTCAGTTAAGAGCCTTACAGTGGACCTTAATAAGGACCTCACACACTGAGACTCATGCTGTCTTCATTTTCTACATACAAACAGTTTTAATTACTGATCCATGAGGAGATTAGAGGCCTCCACTACGTCTTTACAAACTTTGTCTTCTTAGTAATTCTTGAGAAAATTCTTACTTACTAGTAACGTTATTACTGTACTGATGAATAATTAGTGTTATCTTTAATTAAACTGGTACGTTATTACTGTACTGATGAATAATTAGTGTTATCTTTAATTAAACTGGTACGTTATTACTGTACTGATGAATAATTAGTGTTATCTTTAATTAAACTGGTACGTTATTACTGTACTGATGAATAATTAGTGTTATCTTTAATTAATCTGGTACGTTATTACTGTACTGATGAATAATTAGTGTTATCTTTAATTAATCTGGTACGTTATCACTGTACTGATGAATAATTACTGTTATCTTGTATTAAACTGGTACGTTATCACTGTACTGATGAATAATTACTGTTATCTTGTATTAAACTGGTAGTCTTACTGTACGGATTAATGATGAAATTGAATCACACTTTGTGTGACTTTCAGTCACTCATAGTTTAATCATGAAAATTGTGAGTAAATGTTGTGGCATCGAAGGCACGTGCAAACATTATAAGTTTAAAGGGATATTATGGTCTGTTAAAATATGCATTGATATTCATACAAAAGTGTGTCCTCAACAACACATCCCTGATGTCTGAGCTTCAATTTGCACATGCAGGTTCCTCAGGGCTGCTTTATTAAGCAGGAGAGGTTATCATGCTGAAGAGCTGGTTCAACTCTGTGTTCCTGCATAGTCATCTAAACATGAATTAAGACGTAAAGGCATACACAGGATATATTAATATAGTGCACATCATAATATATTAATAATATACACTTCTATCAAGGCAGCATTATTGCATAAACTACACAACCCAAATACTAAACTAAACTACACAGTGCTCAGCAAAAGTAGTGCACGTAGTGTGTGCACGGGAGGTGTGCACGGGAGGTGTGCACGGGAGGTGTGCACGGTAGGTGTGCACGGGAGGTGTGCACGGTATGTGTGCACGGGAGGTGTGCACGGTAGGTGTGCATGGGAGGTGTGCACGGTATGTGTGCACGGTATGTGTGCACGGGAGGTGTGCACGGTAGGTGTGCATATCACTTGCACAGCGTAGTCGTGTCCATGTTCATGAAGCGTATATTCATTCTGGATTCAATTTCAAAATCTTTCAGCAACTGAAAAGTAAAACATGTTCATAGTTAGTTATTAAGTAAAATATGATAATATAAGTATCATTTAACGGGTATTATTTCAGTATAATTGGAAAGTGAATGAAATCTGTTTCTTCCTTTAGACTTCTGAACCAATCAGAGCATCTCTTTCCTGATTGAAACTCCACACATCTCAATGGAGGATAAATCTAGGGGGAGGAGCAGAGGGAGAGAGGAGAGGGAGGAGCAGAGAGGGAGGGAGAAGAGAAGGAGGGGCAGAGAAGGAGGAGAGAGGGAGGAGCAGAGAGGTAGGAGCAGAGAGGGAGGGAGGAGAGAAGGAGGAGAGAGGGAGGAGCAGAGAGGGAGGAGAGAAGAGAGAGGAGAGAGGGAGGAGAGACAATATAGGGAGGAGAGAGGGAGGATGGAGGAAAGAAGGAGGAGAGTGAGGGAGAAGAGAAGGAGGGGCAGAGAAGGAGGAGAGAGGGAGGAGCAGAGAGGGAGGGAGGAGAGAAGGAGGAGAGAGGGAGGAGCAGAGAGGGAGGGAGAAGAGAAGGAGGGGCAGAGAGGGAGGGAGGAGAGAAGGAGGAGAGAGGGAGGAGCAGAGAGGTAGGAGCAGAGAGGGAGGGAGGAGAGAAGGAGCAGAGAGGGAGGAGAGAAGAGAGAGGTAGGAGAGAGGGAGGAGGAGAGAGGGAGGAGAGACAATATAGGGAGGAGAGAAGGAGGAGAGAGGGAGGATAGAGGGAGGAGGAGAGAGGGAGGAGAGACAATATAGGGAGGATGGAGGAAAGAAGGAGGATATAGGGAGGAGGAGAGAGGGAGGAGGGAGGGAGGATAGAGGGAGGAGAAGAGAGGGGGGATAGAGGGAGGAGAGAGGGAGGAGGAGAGAGGGAAGGAGGATAGAGGGCGGGGAGAGGGAGGAGCAGAGAGAGAGAGAGGAGGGAGGGAGCAACATGTTTTGGGTTGTTTGGTTTCTTCCTTCTTCCTACTTTTTCTTCTTCTTCCTCTTTTTCTTCTTCTCTCTTTAACAAAACAAGGATACAAACCAACAGAACTACTGACCTTATTAAAATGTTCAAATGTGATTCCCTCGTAGAACTCGTCCGGTTCCTGTGATAAGCAAAATAAGCGTCTCAGATATTACATTCAAGTTGATTTGTGATTCAATCGGCTTAATTATTGTTTCAGACTAAAACAAGTTTTCCTTTGTTGCAGACTCGATTTCAAACCTCATATTTTGATCCCTAATGGGGATCAAAGTGTTTATATATTTATCGTTGAACAATTACGAGTCTCAGTGAGTCTCAGTGTGTGAGGTCCTTATTAAGGTCCACTGTAAGGCTCTTAACTGACTGTTTGGTTCTGGTTCTGCTGACCTGACTGGCTTGTTACGGCCTGCAAGTCAAGGCACAGACTGGCATTGTTACAGCAAACCAAACAAGGCCTTCGTCGTATAATTATTTTAATGATATTATTTTTCTAATTACCATTTTTAATGATAAGCCGGTCCTACCATGTGACCCATGTGTGATTGGCCGGTGCTACCATGTGACCCATGTGTGATTGGCCGGTCCTGCCATGTGACCCATGTGTGATTGGCCGGTCCTGCCATGTGACCCATGTGTGATTGGCCGGTCCTACCATGTGACCCATGTGTGATTGGCCGGTCCTACCATGTGACCCATGGATATACTGGCCACCTCCAGCATGGCGGCGTCTGCGATGCCTTTGGCTGTTTCCTTTCCCAGTGCACCACTGCGAGACAGAAGCTCCTCAACCACCTGAGAGACGAGACAACAACAGGACACCTTAAAGGTAAAGTCACAGGACAGGTTAAAGTAACAGGACACCTTAAAGGAAAAGTCACAGGACGGGTTAAAGGTAAAGTCACAGGACAGGTTAAAGTAACAGGACATCTTATCTTAAAGGTAAAATAACAGGACAGGTTAAAGTAACAGAACAGGTTAAAGTAACAGGACAGGTTAAAGTAACAGGGCACCTTAAAGGTAAAGTCACAGAACACCTTAAAGGTATAGTAACAGGACAGGTTAAAGTAACATGACACATTAAAGGTAAAGTAACAGGACAGGTTAAAGTAACAGGACAGATTAAAGTAACAGGAAAGGTTAAAGTAACAGGACACCTTAAAGGTAAAGTAACAGGACACCTTAAAGGTAAAGTAACAGGACACCTTAAAGGTAAAGTAACAGGACAGGTTAAAGTAACAGGACAGATACAAGTAACAGGAAAGGTTAAAGTAACAGGGCACCTTAAAGGTAAAGTTACAGGACAGGTTAAAGTAACAGGACCGGTTAAAGTAACAGGGTAAAGTAACAGGGTAAAGTAACGGGGCAAAGTAACAGGGTAAAGTAACAGAGTAAAGTAACAGGTTAAAGTGACAGGTTAAAGTGTGAGTGTTTCTCTGCTCTGTGATGGACCGCTCATCTACGTTTGTGAGATTGCTTTGTGACCTTGACTGGATCCGTGTGTGTGACGTCCAAAGGAGCTACAAATCAATACAGCCGATTGAATCACAAATCAATACAGCCGATTGAATCAAAAATCAATACAGCAGATTAAATAACAAATCAATAGAACCGATTGAATCACAAGTCAATACACCCGATTTAATCACAAATCAATACAGCCGACTGAATTACTTTGGAACAGACAGACAGCTCGGATAGAAAAACCAACAGGACGACCAGACGTGTTTACATGAGCGGGAAAAGGTGTATGTGTGTGTGTGTGTGGTGATAGTGGTGTGTGTGTGTGTGTGTTGATGTTGGTGTGTTGTGTGTGTGTGTGTGTGTGACGACACCATTTCCCTGGCACTACACATGGCCCTGGAGCACCTAGACAGGAGCGACACCTACGTCATACTGTTGTTCATTGACTACAGCTTGGTGTTCAACACCATCGTTCCCTCCAAGCTGGTCCTGAAACTGAGGGACCTAGGTCTGGGCGCCTCCATCTGTAACTGGACTATGGACTTCCTGACGAGCAGGCCTCAAGTGGTGAAGATTGGAAAAAACATCTCATCCATCTCATCCTCAACACCGGAGCTCCAACAGGCTACTGCCTCAGTCCAAGGCTGTACTCGCTGTACTCACTGTACACACATGACTGTACTGCCACACACAGCAATAATCGGATTATCAAATTTGCAGACAACACCACAGTCATCGGCCTGATAAGCGAGGACAGAGAGGAGGTAGTCCAGGTGATGGTGCAAGGAAAACAGCCTTGCACTGAATGTCAGCAAGACCAAGGAGCTCATCTTGGACTTCAGGAGCCACCGGGGCACCCAATTCACCATCAGCCTGGACGGGACACCGGTTGAAATCGTCAGCTGCTTCTGTTTCCTGGGACTACGGATCTCCGATGACCTGGCGTGGACACGCAACACAGAGGTCATGCTGAAGAAGGCACACCAGCGCCTCTATGCTCTGCAGTGCCTCAGAAAAAGCAGAATAGGCCAGAGGTGGCTAGTGAACTTCTACCGTGGCACCGTAGAGAGCGTCCTGACGGGTGGCGTCACTGTGTGGTACGGCAACACCACTGCACAGGACAAGAAAGACATCCAGAGGGTCGTGAGGACAGTAGAGAAGATCATCGGGTGTGCACTTCCATGCATTGAGATCTTTAGGACCAGATGTCGGAAGAAGGCCATGTCCATCACTAAGGACCGCAAACACCCTGGGCACCATTCTCCCCCTACCGTCCGGTCTACTGAACTGCTGCCACTAGTGTGTGTGTGTGTGTGTGTGTGTGTGTGTGTGTGTGTGTGTGTGTGTGTGTGTGTGTGTGTGTGTGTGTGTGTGTGTGTGTGTGTGTGTGTGTGTGTGTGTGTGTGTGTGTGTGTGTGTGTGTGTGTGTGTGTGTGTGTGTGTGTGTGTGTGTGTGTGTGAATACTCACGTGACGGTACTCCTCCAGGGTGATGGTTCCATCGTTGTCCGTGTCGTGCATGTTGAACAGAACTGCAGAATGAAGGGTTTATTAGAACACAAATAAACAGGACAAGCAACAGAACCGAATGTTCCGGACCCACATCTGAGCTTCTCCATCCGGATGTTCTCGCGCTGGTCCTCATTGAGGCGTAGTGATGGAGGTCTAAAGTGGGACAGAACCACCAAGAACTCAGCGAAGCCGATCTCCTGCTCTGTCCCCACAACCCCGCTCTGACGGAAGTTTCTAGATGGAGAGATACGCTTGTTATATATCAATATACTGTATAATACACTATAATCAATCCAATCAATATATAATACCCTATGATCAATATAATATATAATACAATATGATCAATATAATATATAATACACTATGATCAATATAACAAAACAAAGCTACAAACATGACATACAAACTTAAATCAAAAATGTAAAAAAAAATAAAAAAGAACACAAGACAAGACAGGATGTAATAATAGCAACAATTGGGCAGCAGCATCATTATCCTAAAATGTGTACATAGTCACAACAGATTAAGAGGTACTTTACTTTTTCTTTAACCAGATCCCACTCATGGAGTCCCATTGTTCAGATTGAATGTGTCTGATGTAATTTTGCGGGTGTTATGTACGTGCGCATTAGCCAGTTGTGTTGTAGCAGTTTTAATCTTGTATTCGCAGTTTGTCTATGTGCCTCTGTACATATCACACCCCAGTCATCCAAGGAAATATCCTCCTGTATCTATCTTCCTTCCAAGCAGGTCGATAGAGGATTCAGTTGAGTTAACAACCAACAAGTCATATAGCACTGAAATATGCTTTTTTCCATGACAATTATTAGAGGTCAATCGTTCCAGTTCAGACAGTGGTGATGATTGCGGGACACAGTTGTAAAGCTTCATACCTGTAAGTATTTTAAAAAGCTGCTATTTGAAAGACCAAATTTAGTACGCAACTGTTCAGATGACATCAACGTTTCTTGGTCCGTTGTTCCTGGTTTAAATTGGTAATTTCCCCAGATTGGGCTAAAATGGGACATTGACGGTTTTTCCCCTACCACCTCTTGAATTCTATACCAAACATTGATCATATTCAATACAAATGGGTTAGATGTTTGTTCCCTGAGCTTTTTTACATTGGCAGAGTACATGTATGTGTTAAGTGGCAATTTAGGGGGGAGTGAAAATGCTTGGATGTCGACCCACGCTGGGCCTGGGTCGGGGGAGAAGTAATACATTATGCTATGTAATTGCGCGGCCCAGTAATACCACTCGAAGTTAGGAAGTTTGAGTCCTCCTCGGTCATACGGCAAGTATAATAGTGTCAAACGTAGCCTGTGTCGTCTAAATATAATATATTATATACTATGATCGATATAATTAATATATAATACACTATTATCAATATAATATATACCATGATCAATATAATCAATATATAATACACTATGATCGATTTAATCACTTTATAATACACTATGATTTATATAATATATAATACACTATCATCAATATAATATATAATACACTATCATCAATATAATCCCTATATTATGTCAGCTCTTCTACTACCACTGGCATGTATTATTGCAGTACTTTACCATAGTAAATGGTAAGTACACTAGTATAATACAGTGCACTTGTATAAATACTACAGTATTTATGATGGTAAATACTACAGTACACTAGTATAAATACAACAGTATTTTTAAGATGGTAAATACGACACAGTGTAAACTGCAGTATAATACTATCGTGAATACTACTAGTGTACATACTACAGTTACTTACGACGATGGTAAATACTATAGTGCTATAGTACAGTAGTGATTTATAATTGTAACTACAGCTGCTGATCAATGCTATTGATCAGCGGTACCTTCTGTCGAAGAAGGCCTCTATGATCTGGGACCGGATGGGATTACAGGCCAGGTCTGGGATGGTGCTCAGGTCCTGTCTCCTGCTAAGACACAGGGTTTAGGGAGCTGATGACTGGATTATTGTAAACGGTATGATAGACAGACAACAAACTGATCTCTGTATCCAAATAGGATGATGAAAACAACATGTTACTGTTCTACTAGAATATTCCATTGAACTGTAAGTGGAGCCGTACACAATACACAACACTGAGTAATGGGAAACCAGCGCCTTTACCTGAGCGTCTCTTCATTGTGGCTCAGCTGCTTGAATCTCCTGTGTAGGATCTCTATCTGTTCGAGGGAAACTAGCACACACACACACACACACACACACACACACACACACACACACACACACACACACACACACACACACACACACACTGTGAGAGGAGCGAAGAGTGCACAACACATGGAACATCAAATAAGCCTGTAACCAATAGCCAATAACCCTGATTTGAATGCGGAGGGTGAATTCCTCCACGCAGTCTCTGAATTAAAAGGAAGTTGGGGGACAGATCACGTCGTAGTAAGCATTGTGTTGAACACATGTCACATGTCACAACATGGGAACCGTGTCAAGGCGGTGTATATTGAACCCAGCGTCCGAATAATCGGTTTAACTGTGATTAAAAAAAACCATGAAACACGCACGACTCATGCTCCAATATGTCGCTTTCTTAAAACACATGAAGCAAATGAAGCCTCTTCCTTCACTCGTAGCGTTCAGTAAAAAGACGCATACTCACATCCCGTTTTCTCCGCCAGGTCGACGTACTGGGGTTCATCAGGTAACGAATGAAGAGCTCCCATTATTATTATTATTATTATTATTATTAATAACTCAAAAGATGTCCAGATCAGATGTGAGCCAGACTGAGAGGGCAACACGTCGAGATCTCGGATTAAACAGCGGGTTAGAAGCACCTTATTCCTCCTCCTCCTGTCCCTCCGTCCTGTGACGCCACCCACTCCTCCAGACGCGTCGGCCCTCCCGCGGGGAGCCTCCCCTTCCGCACCTGCGGGCTCCGACCTGTGGATGAATTATTCATGTTCACCCTGTTCACTTATACATGAACTGGTGTTTTTACTGCCGAGGTCCCAGGGGTTTACAACTGTGTTATAATCACAGCGTCTCTTTACATTGTAGCTGGTGTAATATTGTCCAACAAAACGACATACTACTATTATTAGATTATTATTATTATTATTATTATTATTGCAGCAGGGAAAAAAATGGTTTAGTCTATTAGTAGTTATTATTATTAGTAATAATGGATTAGTCTTTAGAAGTTATTATTATTAGCAATAATGGTTTAGTCTATTAGTAGTTATTATTAGTAGTAATAATAGTTTAGTCTATTAGTAGTTATTATTATTAGCATTAGTAATAATAGTTCAGTCTATTAGTAGTGATAATGGTTTTGTCTTTAGTAGTTATTATTGGTAGTAATAATGGTTAAGTCTATCAGTAGTTATTATTGTTAGTAATCGTGGTTTAGTCCATTAGTAGTTATTATTAGTAGTAATAATGGTTTAGTCTATTAGAAGTTATTATTATTAGTCATAATGGTTTAGTCTAGTAGTAGTAATTATTAGTACGACACACACATATGTGGTAGTACTACAAGTTGTTGTGTTGAGATAGTAGGTGTTGTAGTAGGTCTAGTAGGTGTTGTAGGTCTTGTGTTGTAGTAGGTCTAGTGTTGTAGTAGGTCTAGTGTTGTAGTAGGTCTAGTGTTGTAGTAGGTCTATAGGTGTTGTAGTAGGTCTAGTGTTGAAGTATGTCTAGTGTTGTAGTAGATCTAGTAGGTGTTTTAGTAAGTCTAGTGTTGTAGTAGGTCTAGTGTTGTAATAGGTCTAGTGTTGTAGTAGGTCTAGTAAGTGTTGTAGTTGGTCTAGTGTTGTAATAGGTCTAGTATGAGTTGTAGTTGGTCTAGTGTTGTAATAGGTCTAGTAGGAGTTGTAGTTGGTCTAGTGTTGTAGTAGGTCTAGTGTTGTAGTAGGTCTAGTAGGTGTTGTAGTGGGTCTTGTGTTGTAGTAGGTCTAGTAAGTGTTGTAGTTGGTCTAGTGTTGTAATAGGTCTAGTATGAGTTGTAGTTGGTCTAGTGTTGTAATAGGTCTAGTAGGAGTTGTAGTTGGTCTAGTGTTGTAGTAGGTCTAGTGTTGTAGTAGGTCTAGTAGGTGTTGTAGTGGGTCTAGTGTTGTAGTAGGTCTAGTGTTGTAGTAGGTGTTGTAGTGGGTCTTGTGTTGTAGTAGGTCTAGTGTTGTAGTAGGTATAGTGTGGGTTGTAGTAGCATCGGGGAATAACCACTCCCTGCAATAAAGACTACCCACCACAAACAATGTCTCTGCAGCCCACTGTACAAACTCTGAACTCTGCTCACTATATTCTATCACCATCAACTGCCTTGCACTGTAATAATAACTCCCTACCTCTACCTATAGTTAACATATTTATTGTTTACATACATGTATGATAGCCATGTACATTTTTAAATTTTTACTGTATCTACCGTCCAAGACACCTCTCAACCCAACCATGGACTGTTTGCCCTCCTCCCCTCCAAGAGGCGCTACAGGAACCTTGGTTCCAAGTCAAGCAGGCTCAGGAACAGCTTCTTCCTGAACTCTGTCGGCAGAGTGCAGCTCAAGTCATATTGAAAATAGCATAAAGCTCTCAATGTTGGGTAACTATAAAGAGACACAACAGAACTGGTAAAGAAAAACAGACATTCACAATCACGGATTGTGGACTGTATTACGTTTGGCGGGGTGCACAGGCTAGCTATGCCGGGATCCAACGAAACTCAGACTTGGCTCCAGTGCGGTGTGTTTCTGGACCTCGTTGACCAGTTCTCTTATTTAGACAAGCCAGTTAGCCAATCACCCGTCAAACACAGGTTGCCAAGTACACATCTAAGACCAGCCAAAACGAGTTGCTTGATTGTATGTCAGCTGTTTATGGACACAAAGTGGGTGATGGGACAGGATAGACTGAATGCACTGGCTATGCTGTCTATTGAGCGAGACTTCATCCAAAAATCACGGGACTTCAATGACATGGTGATTAACCTGTTTGCAGCCCAGAAAGGTCGTCGATGTGAGCTTCTCTTCAAATAAGGTAGGCCCAAGCCTATAATTGGCCTCTTAAAGGATCATCGCACACATTTCCTTAAGCTTTTCTGTCTACATATTGCCTCAACATTATTTTTGCTGTGGTTGCCAAATAGTTTTATTCGGGACATGATGTTCGACACAAGGTGTTTCGACACAAGGTGCAAAATGGTTGTGATAAGACATCTATTGGCAGTCGTTACAATTGGAACATGCTTTGTAGTGCATAGCTTGAATGGATTCAAGTTCTGTGGGTGGACCCTTTTCTGACATTATAGTTGTTAAATCGTTTTGGTGTGTGAGTGTGAAATAGCGAGAGAGTTTGTTTTGGTTTCAGGACATTCTTGAGGGTGCTTCTCCATAATGTTGTTGTAGAGCACATGCTATATTGCTGTAATTTCAAATACTGCTAGAGTGCAGTGTCCGGTCTCAGCCTACAGGGGGAGAGGCAGCTGTCTGTGATGACATGAGAAGGATTTACAAGCTAAGCTAAGACGTTTGTTTCTGTTTGCCACTCCTTTATCATCACAAAAACTGAGTATGAACTTCACATTTATATAGATTTATCCTGTCGATTTAATTGCATACCCCTGCTCACTACCTGTTGAATACTTGTATACTTACCTCTGTGTGTGTGTGTGTGTGTGTGTGTGTGTGTGTGTGTGTGTGTGTGTGTGTGTGTGTGTGTGTGTGTGTGTGTGTGTGTGTGTGTGTGTGTGTGTGTGTGTGTGTGTGTGTGTGTGTGTGTGTGTGTGTGTGTGTGTGTGTGTGTGTGTGTGTGTGTGTGTGTGTGTGTGTGTGTGTGTGTGTGTGTGTGTGTGTGTGTGTGTGTGTATAATTCTGCACATATCTTATACATACTATAAGTTCTATAAGTTACTTATATTGTTTTTATACCTAGAAGACTGTCTTTACATCTTATTTAACCACTTAAAATGATATATTACCATGCACTTTACTGTAACATTTGCACTCTGGTTAGATGCCAAATTATTTTCCCTGTACTGTTCTTGTGCTGTGCAATGACAATACATGTAAATCTAATCTAGTAGGTCTAGTGTTGTAGTAGGTCTAGTGTTGTAGAAGGTCTAGTGTTGTAGTTGGTCTAGTGTTGTAGTAGGTCTTGTGTTGTGGTAGGTCTAGTGTTGACATAGGTCTTGTTGGTGTTGTAGTTGGTCTAGTGTTGTAGAAGGTCTAGTGTTGTAGTTGGTCTAGTGTTGTAGTAGGTCTAGTGTTGACATAGGTCTTGTTGGTGTTGTAGTTGGTCTAGTGTTGTAGTAGTGTGTAGTAGGTCTAGTGTTGTAGTAGGTCTAGTGTTGTAGTAGGTCTAATGTAGAAGAAGGTCTAATGTAGAAGAAGGTCTAGTTGGTAAGTTTATATCTGAAAGTGTAACTTTTGGACAAAATTATTCCAAATGTGTTTTATACAATTTCAACACACAGGGGCAGCATTTGATCACTTAACACTTCTTATTGAATTATAATCTTCTTTCTTCTTATTTGTATTTATTATTATTATTATTATTATTATTAATAACATTATTATTATCATTATTATTATTATTACTTTATTATTATCATTAGAATTAACAACTTTATTATTATACTTATTATTATTAACATTAGTAGTTATTATTATTAATTACGTTATTATTATGTTATTATGTTATTATGTTATTATTATAAACATTGTTTTTATTAATATCATTACTATTATTATTATTAGCAGTAGTAGTATTGTAAGTAGTAGTACAAGGAGTAGTGATATATTTATCATTATTACTATTATATTATTATTGTTATTATCTTTATTCTATCATATTATCATTAGTAGTAGTAGTGTTATTATCAGTAGTAGTAGTGTTATTATCAGTAGTAGTAGTAGTAGTAGTAGTAGTAGTAGTATTAAAGTCCACATGATGGCGATGTTGGATCCCATCTTAACCTCTGCTCGTCGAGGTGAAACTGAAAATATGTTCTTGTTCTCCTTGTATTTCGAGAGAGAGACTCCGACTGAGACTCCGACTGAGACTCAGACTGAGACTCAGAATCTGACTCTGATGCTCGCTCTGGAAAAGGGAGTCCTGGGGGTCGAGTGAGGGTGTGTGTCTTCACTTGTTGCTCTCCTCCAGTCTTTCTTTCTGTCTCTCCCCTGTCTCTCTGTCTCCCCCTCTTTCTAGCTCTCATTACCTATTACAACACATACCATTTTAAGACCATAATCACACCTGCTGTGTCATTCTGATGACGATAACATTCTGTCTTTAGGGTTACATCTTAAAAGGCGAACATAGGACCGAACCCAGCTTCTTTCTTCCTTGTTACGTTAGACTCAGTTGTTCAGTAGAACATACCTCCAACTAGAGGTTCCTCAGTAAAACATACCTCCAACTAGAGGGCCCTCAGTAGAGAACATACCTCCAACTAGAGGGCCCTCAGTAGAGAACATACCTCCAACTAGAGGGCCCTCAGTAGAGAACATACCTCCAACTAGAGGGCCCTCAGTAGAGAACATACCTCCAACTAACCAAGTTTGCAGATGACACCACATGTCATCGGCCTGATCAGCGAGGACGACGAAACAGTGAGTACAGAGATGAGGTAGTCCGGCTGACGTGATGGTGCAAGGATAACAGCCTCGCACTGAATGTCAACAAGACTAAGGAGCGCATCGTGGACTTCAGGAGCCACTGGGGCGACCACTCCACCATCAGCCTGGACCTCAGCTGCTTCTAGGGCTACAGATTTCCAATGACCTGGCGTGGACCTGCAACATGGATGTCAAGCCAAAGAAGGCACACCAGCGCCTCTATGCCCTGCGTCACTGGGCATACGGCCATCACCGTGTGGTACGGCAACACCACTGGACAGGACAAGAAAGCCATCCAGAGGGTCGTGAGGACGGCAGAAAAAATCCTCGGGTGTGCACTTCCATGCATTGAGGAGATCTGTAGGACCAGATGTCGGAAGGCCATCTCCATCACTAAGGACCGCAACCACCCTGGGCACCATATCTTCTCCCCCCTACCATCCAGGCGCCTGTTCCGCAGCATCCGTACAAGGACTACCAGGTTCAAGGTTTACAGTTTTTATCCACAGGCAGTGACCTACTGAAGTGCTGTCACTATAACATTGTCATTAACATTACACTATCATACTTTGCTGGACTTTCTGGACTCATCACAGTTACTGCACTGTACAGCACTGTATTCATGATGCTGCTGCACTACTGGCACTTTAAATGCTTTGTTCTTTTTAGGTAAATTTTATGTGTATAGTATTTTTATAATCTTGTTTTAGAAAATTCATACTGCGGAAGGCAATGGAGAGTAAGCATTCCATTGTTGAAAATGGCCAGTATAATCTTGTAACTAGAGGGCCCTCAGTAGAAAACAATGACTTGAGGTTTTAAAGTAGATCACCACACGTTGAGTCATTCTTTAACACCAGTAGTTCAGACGGACAGCAGATTGCTGTCCGACAAGGTCTCCCCAGAACGCAGACCTCACCGTCTGTCTTCCCCCTGGGTCACTCCTGACAGAGGACATGTGGACACACACCACCTGCTCATCTTCATTACTGCCGTCTGTCGGCTGAGAAAAGAGAATCAGGATTAGTATTGGTAGTCCGTCGCTGGATATAACTAGCTCTGGTTTTAAAGTACAGTCCATTGTGTGCATGTGTGTGTCAATTAGAAAAATCTAGATAATATACCCATTAATGATGTTTTGAAATATGACATGAAAGCGCACACACACACAACCCCTGTACCAGTTTATTAGTGTCTTATTTTCACATAATCTATATTCACATATTGGTTACATATTCATTAATGACATCCCATTCACAAAAATTAAAAGTGAACGACCGACAATTTCACAATTACGCAGCATTTTACAGAAAACTACAACTGCAATTACAGTAACAGCCAGCCAAGATATGAGAATAAGACCTGAAGATTGACAGGGGATTAGTCTGAGAATGATTCAATTTATCTGGACTGGGGAACATAGATATGGATTAGAGAGAGAGAGAGAGAGACAGAGACGTCCATGCTTGACCAAGGGGAGTGCTGGGCCTGCAGTCTGATAAATAGTAGTCTGATAAAAATATTAGTGTCTATTTTATCATGGGAACCAAATATGAACACAATACATGAACACAACACATGGACACAACACATGAACCCATTAACACAACACATGAACAAAAAAAAACATTACACGAGATGACGCCACTAACACTGACGCCACTAACACACCAATACCACTAACACACCAACACCCTCACACACTAAGACACTAACACCACTGACCCACTGACACAAACACACACCAACACTAACCCACTTACACCACTAACACGCAAACACACTGTGGAGTGTGTGTGGTTGGTGGCTGGTTTTAGCTTGAGCTGGAGCCCCCGCAGGCGTCGGAGGTACCCTCCCAGGTCGAGTCCGAGGCTGTCCAGCAGGTTGCGCCTCAGCTCAGGATAGGAGGTGCGGGTGGCAGCCGGGAGCCCATGGGCCGCTTTGAGGGCCCGGGTTGATGAGGAATCCAATTAATTGCAAGAGTTTGAATAATAGTGACCAGCGCACATACGGTACATGCTCGAGCTCTCTTCCCGAGTGTGTGTGGTGGAGGCTGTTTTAACCTGTGAGCCTTGATTAACAACAACCCACAGCTGTGCAGTCTCACCAGCCAATCAGTTCAACTCACGCTACAAGATACAATATGTTTTATTGGCCATTTGCAACAGGTACAATGGAATGCTTACTCCCCATTACCTCCCGCAATATGAATTTATAAAACGATACAATAACAATTCCTATATACAATAAAATTGAATATAAAAAGAACAATATAGTGACGATGATATTTACATGTTTTGAATGGTGCAAAAATATTTGACATGAACAGTGCAGTACCTGTGATGAGTCCAGAAAGTCCAGCAAAGTATGATAGTGTAATATTAATGTTATGATAGTGGCAGCACTCCTAGCATTTCAGTAGGCGCACTGCCTGTGGGTCAAAACTATCCTTAAACCTGGTAGTCCTTGTACGGATGCTGCGATGGTTGCAGTCCTTTATGATGGACATGGCCTTTTTCCGACATCTGGTCCTAAAGATCTCCTCAATGCATGGAAGTGCACACCCGATAATCTTCTCTGCCGTCCTCACGACCCTCTGGATGTCTTTCTTGTGCTGTGCAGTGGTGTTGCCGTACCACATAGTGACGCCACTCGTCAGGATGCGGTGCCACGGTAGAAGTTCACTAGCCACCTCTGGCCTATTCCGCTTTTCCTTAGGCACCGCAGGGCATAGAGGCGCTGGTGTACCTTCTTCAGCATGACCTCCGTGTTGCGAGTCCAGGCCAGGTCGTCGGAAATCTGTAGCCCAAGGAAACGGAAGCAGCTGACAACTTCCACTGGTCCAGGCTGATGATGGAGTGGGTGCCCCGGTGGCTCCTGAAGCCCACAATGCGCTCCTTAGTCTTGCTGACATTCAGTGCAAGGCTGTTGTCCTCGCACTATCGCGTCAGCCGGACTACCTCAACTCTGTACTCTGTTTCATCGTCCTCGCTTATCAGGCCGATGACTGTGGTGTCGTCTGCAAACTTGATAATCCGATTATTGCTGTGCACGGCAGGACAATCATGTGTGTTCGGCTAGGTGAGGCTGCTTAAACCAGCCACCAACCACACACACTACCACTAACACCACTAACACACTAACAACACTAACACACTAACAACACTAACACACTAACACCACTAACACTAACACCATTTACACCACTAACACTAACACCACTAACACTACCAACTCACAAACACCACTAACACTAACACCACAAACACATTAGCACATTTACCCACTAACACTAACACTAACACACTATCACACAAACACCCAGACACACTAACACACTTACACAAACATTACATTACAGTCATTTAGCACAGGGGTTCCCAACCACCGGGCCGCGGACCGGTACCGAGCCGTGGAGGTGTTACTGCCGGGCCGCGAAACAGCTGTGTGTTTATCATCATATTTGACTCAAATCATTTGAGTATAAGTGAACGGTGGGCGGTATAATCTATATATAGAGATGATATATATAGTATAATCTATATATAGAGATTATATAGCAGTATATATGGGCGGTATAAACTATATATATAGATTAAATATATATCGGCGGCATAACGAGAGACTTTCAGTTGCACGCGCTACTAAAGAGACTCCGCGCTAGTGACGTGTCGGTCGCGAACGAGCCGGGTTTTGTTACGGGCGCTCCGCGTACATGCGCGTTTATACTGAAATCGAGCCCTGCCGTTTTGTTAGGGGTGTGTTGACAACACACTTTGACAACCGGTCCGTGAAAATTTACAACCGGTCCGCGAGGTTTTTTTCATGTATCTGCCGATACATGAAAGGTTGGGAACCCCTGATTTAGCAGACGCTTTTATCCAAAGCGACTTACAATAGTGTTTCAACAAAGGAAGGTAAGAAAACAACTCATCACCAGAAGTCAAAAGTGCATTTCATTCCTAAGTCTCAAATAACTGAACTGCTCAGGTAAAAGTACAAAAAGTTCAGGTAAAAGTACAGTAAGGTAAAAGTACAATAAGTTGGCAAACCATATAGAACGATATCTACCTAACAATCTATTTAGATAATCTACTTAGTAAGACACTAGTAAAAGTGATAAGAGGATGTGCTACGAGGAAGGATCCGGGTAGTGTGTCCTGAAGAGATGGGTTTTCAGCCTGTGGAGGAAGATGGGCAGTGACTCTGCAGTCATGACATCCGTGGGGAGTTTGTTCCACCAAATTGGGGCCAGGACAGAGAACAGCCGTGACCGCGTAAATTGGCCACAAGGGCCCCTAAGCAAGGGGGCAAGCAGACGGCCCGAAGAAGCAGGGCGAAGTGTACAGGCGGGGATGAAGGGCTTGACCATTGGCCTGGAAGTAGGATGGAGCTGTTCCTTTTACTGCCTTGTAGGCAAGCACTAAGGTCTTGAACTGGACGCGAGCAGCTATAGGTAGCCAGTGTAGAGGCCGAAGAAGGGTAGATGTGTGGGAGAACTTGGGTCCTTTGAACACCACACGAGCTGCAGCTTTCTGAATGAGCTCCAGGGGCCTGATGGCAAATGCCGGGGCACCAGCAAGGAGGGAGTTGCAGTAGACCAGCCGGGAGATGACAAGAGCCTGGATGAGCACCTGCGCAGCCTTTTCACAGAGAAAAGGCAGAATCCTCCTGATGTTGTATAGGAGGAATCTGCAGGAACGTGTCACAATGCAATGTTTGCCGAGAACTACAGTTGCTCACCCCCATCATCATGAAGTGATTCGAGAGGCTGGATCTGGCTCACCTCAAATCAGGCCTCTCACCCTTACTGGATAAACTCCAATTTGCCTGTGAGAACAGGAGCACAGAGGATGCCATCTCCTCAGCTCTTCACTCTGCTCTCTCCCACCTGGATGAGAGCAACACCCAGGTGAGAATGCTGTTCATCAATGTCAGCTCAGCATTCAACACCATCATGCCCTCCAAACTCATCCTCAAACTTGGTGACCTTATGGAAGCCAAGAATCTTGACATAAACCCCTCTGTCTGTAACTGGTTATTGTACTTCCTAACCAACAGACCCCAGTCTGTCAGGTTAGACAGTCTCACCTCCTCCACCCTCACCCTGACCCCACCCTGTCCATCATAAAGGACTGCAACCACCCTGGGCATCTTTTCTCCCCACTACCGTCTAAGTACTACCAGGTTTAAGGATAGTTTTTATCCACAGGCAGTGCACCTACTGAACTGCTAGGAGTGCTGCCACTTTCACTTTCATAACATTGTAATTAACATTGCACTTACATACTTTGTTGGACTTTCTGGACTCATCACAGTTACTGCACTGTACTGCACTGTATTCATCATCCTGTGTCCCGAACTGGCCGTGTGAAAAAAACAAAGCTCTGCATTTCCTTGATTGCGGCGATAGCCTTTTGACAGGCGTTGATGCTGTCTATCAGTAGACCCCTGCACGGTGAGCCAGATCAGGTAGCTAATCTGCTAGCCTCTCTAGCATTGGCTAGAGAGGCTAGCAGATTAGCTACCTTTAGATAAACTATGATTCTTTCATGAATGATGTGATCATTATACAGTAATGAGATAATCACACTACATAATCATTATTCATCATAATCACGAATCACAAAACTCATAAGAATGTTTTATATGTTTTACGACTGCAGTCATATTGCGACATCACATTGATTGAATAAACTAACTTCAGCAGGCCAACATACATTATAATTATTATTATATTATTAACATCAATTAACTAGTAAGTTGTTTGGAGTCTACGTTAACATCCAAATTCAGTTATTCTTAGTCTACGTTAGCATCCAATAACTTAGTTATTCTTAGTCTGTTAACTATTCAGTGGTGCACTTAGCGAGATGTGCCACATGTTACAGTTCCTCTGTTGTATTTATCCAAGGTCACAAAGTCAAGCAAACACTTGTCAGCGTTTGCTGGCTTTCCCTAATTACCATAATTATCTTAATGTAGTGAATTGTCTCGGGTAATTATGAGACTGTATTGTTTTTAAAACAGAGGTTCTGATGGCTCATTAGGTCCCACCAACGTGTTCCTGTGGACGTAGCCAAGTAATAATCACGTTTTAATCAGAGGCGATTATCTTAAATAGAAATGGTGCATAATTACACTATTAAGAGATGGTCCTGTGACGGAACCTTCCGTATATCCTCGTCGTCGTCGTACACCATAAAAGGCATCTTTGTCGTGTATGTGTTTGTGTTTTTGTGTCAGCAACATTATGTCTGACAGGAAGTTGGCACGGAGGTATATCCTCCCGAAACGCTTTAGCGCTGCCACTGTGGATTACTCGGCGGCCGATTACTCTGAGGAGAAGAGAGGAAGGACTCCATTATCAAAGGCCAAAGAACTGTGCAATTGGTTGTTGAGAGGGTCTGTTGAGACTCCACTCCGATATTCAATTGATTCTTTCCGTTGTTTTTCCGTCACCGGCAGCAGACGAGACAAACGCTTAGAGCTTATTATATATTCATTTTCGGCTCATTATATATTCATGCCATGCTCATTATTTATTCATGTCAGGCACTGTTTTGCATTTTTGTGAACAAAAAATGCTAATCTCAACCTCCGTCAAAT
The DNA here is from genome assembly GCA_027704905.1 of Muraenolepis orangiensis. Lineage (NCBI taxonomy): Eukaryota > Metazoa > Chordata > Actinopteri > Gadiformes > Muraenolepididae > Muraenolepis > Muraenolepis orangiensis. The sequence continues at coordinate 23,542,720 of CM051006.1, forward strand.
CATCAAATAACAAGAAGCACATTCAGGGGAAAGGAAGAGAGAAACATGATGAATGAACCCTCAAAGGAAACACAGGAATACAAATGATGATAGGCTTATTTAGAGCAAGGACAGAAGAAGACTTTAAACAACTATAATATATCATATATAAATACAACTATAATATTGTGACGCTTTAGCGGTTGTAGCAAGCTTGATACAGAAGAAGCGAGACAATGTTCTTATTTCAATAGCCAAACTGGCCCAGATGTATTCCCTGTTGCAGCTCACAACTAACCCGGGGGTTGAAATGTCCACTCTTAAAATAATAAACATGGGTGGCAAGCCCAAATCGTTATTCATCCACAAAAACGTAATCTGTGTCTCTCTTCGCACTGCGCTACTCCTCCAAGTCTCCACACACACCTCTCTCCCGTCTTTTCACCCACTCTTGCTCCAACTCCCGTTCCAACTCCCGCGTCACTCTCTAACTCACGTTCACACGCAACCCGCTACACCCTCCCTCTAGCGCTCGCAGCCTATAGGCCTATGTCACACTTCCTGCTTCCGGAACGTTAAAAATCGCCGAGCAGTGTACTCTTACTTCCGGTAGTTACCCCAGATACGTGACAAACTATGGCCGCCTCCTCTCTGTTATTGTAATGTACTGGGCTGCTCAACGTCAAAACAAAGACAGCCGTACCTCAGTTTACACGATTTCCCTAAAGACAAACTCCTCCGCAAGTCTTGTGTGAGGCTGATAAGGAGTTGATGAAGGTCCCTCGTTTCATGTTCTCAGGGGTAGCACATATGTCTGCAGTTTGTACTTTGACAAGGAGAGCATATACATCTCAAAAAGTGGGCGGAATAGGCTAATAATGTCGGGTATGTGTATGATTAAAAGCACTGGTCCTGACCCCCACACACTCCATCTCTCATCCGAATATAGACACACAATGTCGGGTAAGTGTATGATTAAAAGCACTGGTCCTGACCCCCACAAACACTCCATCCGAATAGAGCCACACAATGTTGGGTAAGTGTGTGATTAAAAGCACTGGTCCTGACCCCCACACACACTCCATCTCTCATCCGAATATAGACACACAATGTCGGGTAAGTGTATGATTAAAAGCACTGGTCCTGACCCCCACACACACTCCATCCGAATAGAGCCACACAATGTTGGGTAAGTATATGATTAAAAGTACTGGTCCCAAGTAGGGCTGGGCGATATAGACCAAAAATCATATCCCGGGATTTTTAGGCTGCATCGCGATATATGATATATATCGGTATTTTATACTAATTTGGTCACAAAGTATGTCACAAGCACTTTTATTTTAAGACAACTCGTATTCACAAGAATAACAGGCATTCCCTTTTAGAAAATATACAGCTGCACACTACATATTAACACGTAAATGAAAAGGTACATTGAAATAAATAAAATAAATAGCCTATATTAAATACATAGGCATACCTCTGCTCCTACACAAAATTGCCTTCGTTATATGGTGATATATCCAGATAGAGCCACAAGACACAATGTCGGGGAATTGTATGATTCGGATTTAGACTTCTTCACTGTAGAGTGTTCATTCACTAGTTGAACCACATCGTCTGGACCGACTTTTGGAAGGTTATGCAGCGATGTTGTCCAGCGATAACTGTCCGCCATGGTGAATGCCAAGGTGAATGCATTAACCGGAACTTGGGATACACTGCTTCTGCGATTTTTAACGGGTACTTCCGGCTTTCAACTGTGCCGTGATATAGGCCTATTACCCTCTATAGTGGACACTTCCCCCCAAACACATGCAGGTAAACAAACACACAAACAACACCCAATGAACTCCCAAACCCCCTTTGTCCTAGAGGGAGACCCATGGTGGGCCAGGCCACAGCGTTACAATAAATAATATATAAATACAACTATAATATATCATAGATAAATACAACTATAATACCTAAATACAACTATAATAAATAATATATAAATACAACTATAATATATAAATACAACTATAACATATAAAAACAACTCATAGGATCGCTACCACACTCGGTCGGGCAGAATAAAACACATTTTTCCAAACTTGCTTTATACTCAATGCACTTGTTAGGACCCGAGATGCCAAATTATAGTGAAAAAAAGCCAAATAAATGGTCTTGAATGATTTACGGATCGTACACAATGTTTGCACAGGGTCTCTGTCGGCGACTTACAAAATCTCAGAGCCCAAAATGACTGTTGGTGGTGAAGTCTGCGTTTGTTCGGCTTATCCGTAATCACAGGGTCATTTTGTTTCTTACGACAACCAGTGTACGCTGCCCGCTTTAGTATGCTGTACCAGGAGGCAGGGGTTGGTGTTGTAAATAAACATATTCTGAGGAAGGTCACATTGTCGGGAGCCTCCTGGTCTGAGGAGTAATGGAACAGAAGCGGTCAGCATAACCCAGTCTGTGTGCAGACACTGACTGATTCCTAACTCATTTATCATTTACTTAGCGGTAAACGAGATCCCTGGTTCCCAAGGTCACCCTTGGTGCGGCAGGGTTCATGGCTAGAACCGATATATGGAGATATCAAGATCCATGGAAGGGATGAACCATAATTCAATCATCTATGACCTTGCATACTGCGGCATCTCACAACCTGTCCCTTATTTAATAAGAAACATGTTCTCTAGGACAGGAAGATCCTTTATGGGTGGAAATTAATTCTGTCTTCTTCTGAGGACCAAAATGAGGACAAAATGTATAAAATAAATGAATAACTTTGATGGTTTTGATAAAGGTTCACCTTGTGGTGAAGTGTGTCCTGGTGGTTTGAACAAGCTACTGACTTGGGCTTTTGTCTCTTGCCCAGCACCATAGGAATATATACATAGACATCTATACAGATATATATATATATATATATATATACAGACATAAAAATGTATACAGACATATTTTTATATATAAATGTACATAAATAAATATAAACTGTATATATATATATATATATATATATATACTGTAATATTTGCACTCTGGTTAGATGCCAAATTATTTTCACTGTACTGTACTTGACAATACATTTTTATCTAATCTATTCTAATGTATATACATATATATAACCATAGACGGATTTACAGTATATACCGATGTATCAATGTATCGATGTATGTATATATACATATGCATATATACATACATCGACAATTTATGTATATCTATGTATATATGTCTGTCTATGGTTATATATCTATGTATATATATGTCTATGGATATATAAATATATATTTATATGGTTACATATCTATGTATAGATGTCTATGGTTATATATCAATGTATATACGCCTATGGTTATGTATCTATGTATATCAGTGGCGAAGCGTGTCTATCCCAACTGGACCTTCTGTAGACCAGGGGTTCCAAAAATGTTCAGCCTGCGACCCCCAAAATAACAGACTGGAGACTGGCGACCCCCCACTATCACCGTCCGACGGGGTGGGGGGGGGCGGGGGGGTATGTTGCGATCGTGTGTGGCTTTTTTTCAATGATGATACTGTCGTGAATCTGTGGGAATCTGAATTCCTTTGTGTCACTCACGTTATTATTAACGATAATAATACAAATGATAAAAAATTAATAAAAAATAATAATAATAAAATAAAAAATAAATAAACCTCATGGGTCACATCAAGATGATTCTGAAATCATCTCGCGACCCCCCCCTCGGGGTCCCACGACCCCCACTTTGGGAACCCCTGCTGTAGACCACCCCCCCCCCCTTCGAACATTCAGTTGTTCTAGTCAGACAGACGTCACGGAGGAGTCACTTTATGCCTTATCTCATTTAGGCAGATAAGATTGT
>CM051006.1:23551564-23714064 GCA_027704905.1 Muraenolepis orangiensis
AGTCGTGGGTGTAGAGGAAGTAGAGGAGAGGGCTCAGCACGCATCCCTGGGGGGCTCCCGTGTTGAGGGTCAGTGGCTCTGAGGTGGTGCTGCCCATCCTCACCACCTGGCGGCGGTCCGACAGGAGGTCCAGTATCCAGCTGCACGTGGATGGGGGCACGCCTAGACCTCTAAGCTTGGTGTCGAGCTTGGCAGGAACTATCGTGAATCATAGTTATCCTCAGTAATCGTAAGTAATCGTAGTTATTCTAAGTAATCGTAGTTATCCTAAGTAATCGTAGTTATCCTAATTAATCGTAGTTATCCTAAGTAATCATAGTTATCCTCAGTAATCGTAGTTATCCTAAGTAATTAAAGTTATCCTAAGTAATCGTAGTTATCCTAAGTTATCTTATTTATCCTCAGTAATAGTAGTTATCCTAACTAATCGTAGTTATCCTAAGTAATCATAGTTATACTAAGTTATTGTAGTTATTCTCAGTAATCGCAGTTATCCTCAGTAAGCGTAGTTATCCTAAGTAATCGTTGTTATCCTAAGTAATCATAGTTATGGATGTGGTGACTGCTCTCTCTTCGGTTGTCGTGTCTTGTCTGATGTGTTGCATCATATTACCCCCAGCACCGAATGAAGACTGAACAAAAATACTTTCTCAATCATCACAACAAAACTAGAGGGCCCTCAGTAGAACAAACCTCCAACTAGAGGGCCCTCAGTAAGAACAAACCTCCCACTAGAGGGCCCTCAGTAGAACATACCTCCAACTACAGGGCCCTCAGTAGAACATACATCCAACTAGAGGGCCCTCAGTAGAACAAACCTCCAACTAGAGGGCCCTCAGTAGAACATACATCCCACTAGAGGGCCCTCAGTATGAACAAACCTCCCACTAGAGGGCCCTCAGTAAGAACAAACCTCCCACTAGAGGGCCCTCAGCAAGAACAAACCTCCCACTAGAGGGCCCTCAGTAGAGAACATACCTCCAACTAGAGGGCCCTCAGTAGAGAACAAACCTCCAACTAGAGGGCCCTCAGTAGAGAACATACCTCCAACTAGAGGGCCCTCAGTAGAGAACATACCTCCAACTAGAGGGCCCTCAGTAGAGAACATACCTCCAACTAGAGGGCCCTCAGTAGAGAACACACCTCCAACTAGAGGGCCCTCAGTAGAGAACACACCTCCAACTAGAGGGCCCTCAGTAGAGAACATACCTCCAACTAGAGGGCCTTCAGTAGAGAACATACCTCCAACTAGAGGGCCCTCAGTAGAGAACATGCCTTCCACTAGAGGGCCCTCAGTAAGAACAAACCTCCAACTAGAGGGCCCTCAGTAGAGAACATACCTCCAACTAGAGGGCCCTCAGTAGAGAACATACCTCCAACTAGAGGGCCCTCAGTAGAGAACATACCTCCAACTAGAGGGCCCTCAGTAAGAACAAAGAAATCCTTCCCTCATTCCCTACTCCCTACTCCCTCTCTAGTTGAATGTAGAGGACTATATAGTGAAATCCCTACCTCATTCCCTACTCTCTACTTCCTCTCTAGTTCAATGGAGAGGACTATATAGTGAAATCCTTCCCTCATTCCCTACTCCCTCTCTAGTAGTTCAATGTAGCGGACTATATAGTGAAATCCTTCCCTCATTCCCTACTCCCTCTCTAGTAGTTCAATGTGGAGGACTATATAGTGAAATCCTTCCCTTATTCCCTACTCCCTCTCTAGTAGTTCAATGTAGAGGACTATATAGTGAAATCCTTTTCTCGTTCCCTGCTCCCTCTCTAGGAGTTCAATGTAGAGGACTATATAATGAAATCCTTCCCTCATTCCCTACTCCCTCTCTAGTAGTTCAATGTAGAGGCCTATATAGTAAAATCCTTCCCTCATTCCCTACTCCCTCTCTAGTAGTTCAATGTAGAGGACTATATAGTGAAATCCTTTCCTCATTCCCTGCTCCCTCTCTCGGAGTTCAATGTAGAGGACTATATAGTGAAATCCTTCCCTTATTCCCTACTCCCTCTCTCGGAGTTCAATGTAGAGGACTATATAGTGAAATCCTTCCCTCATTCCCTACTCCCTACTCCCTCTCTAGTAGTTCAATGGAGAGGACTATATAGTGAAATCCTGGGGGGGTACAGAGAAAGAGAGAGAGAAGGTGGAGGGGGAGATAGAGAGAGAGAGGGGGGGATAGAGAGAGAGAGAGAGAGAGAGAGAGAGAGAGAGAGAGAGAGAGAGAGAGAGAGAGAGAGAGAGAGGAGAGAGAGAGAGAGAGAGAGAGAGAGAGAGAGAGAGAGAGAGAGAGAGTGAGAGAGAGAGAGAGAGAGAGAGAGAGAGAGAGAGAGAGAGAGAGAGAGAGAGATTTGGGAGACACAGAGAGAGAGAGAGAGGGGGGGAGGGGAGAGAGAGAGAGAGAGAGAGAGAGAGAGAGAGAGAGAGAGAGAGAGAGAGAGAGAGAGAGAGAGAGAGAGAGAGAGAGAGCGAGAGAGAGAGAGAGAGAGATTTGGGAGACACAGAGAGAGAGAGAGAGATTTGGGAGACACAGAGAGAGAGAGAGAGAGATTTGGGAGACACAGAGAGAGAGAGAGCGGTACAGAGAGAGAGGGAAGAGAGAAGGTTGAGGGTAATCTGTCTCATGGTGAAAGACAGGCCATGTCTCACCTCCTCATCACTATGCAGTGTGGGACCTGTAAGACATGTGGAGGATATGCAGTCACGCTCAAGGACACACTGTTGCATGTTCATGGTCAAATAGCCGGTGGGCGGTTGAAGCGATTTCATTGGTTATACAGATAAGCTTGTTTTACTACAATCATTTATGATGGAATGAATAGATTTTGCACAAATGCAATGAGCTACAATAATCTAATATGTCTCTTATTAGATTATCAATAAGAGAGCATTTCTGTTTGAATTATCATTCCAAAATGACGGCTGGGTTAATAGGATTTAAGAATGTTTATCCATCATGTCTTTTTAGTGAATCGCCGCCCCCCGTCATTCACTCAATCAGCCTGGAGAATTGAAAGGTTCTCCAATCGCCTGTGGGAGCACTGTACCTCTACCAAGGGTTAGAGGTATGTTCTATTTATATAATAATAATAATAATATTAAGGATCAACATCCTTCTGTTGAATACTACTATTGGCCATTTGTAACATAAGTTCATTGGAATGCTTACTCCCCATTCCCTCCCGCAGTATAAATCTCAAAAACACCATAAAAATATAAATAATATGTACAATAAAATAAACAAAGAAAGAGCAGCAAAGTGACTTAAATGATATGTACATGTTTTTTTTGTTTTTATGATGGACATGGCCTTCTTCCGACATCTGATCCTAAAGATCTCCTCAATGCATGGAAGTGTACACCCGATGATCTTCTCTGCCGTCCTCACGACCCTCTGGATGGCTTTCTTGTCCTGTGCAGTGGTGTTGCCGTACCACACAGTGACGCTACTCATCAAGACGCTCTACAGTGCCACGGTAGAAGTTCACTAGCCACCTCTGGCCTATACCGCTTTTTCTGAGGCACAGCAGAGTATAGAGGCGCTGGTGTGCCTTCTTCAGCACGACCTCCGTGTTGCGGATCCACACCAGGTCATTGGAAATCGGTAGTCCCAAGAAACGGAAGCAGCTGACGACTTCCACCGGTGTCCCGTCCAGGCTGATGGTGGAGTGGGTGCCCCGGTGGCTCCTGAAGTCCACGATGAGCTCCTTGGTCTTACTGACATTCAGTGCGAGGCTGTTGTCCTCACACTGAGGTACGTTATTATAATAATAGTTATAGGTTGATTCTTGTCTTTCTGAATGCAGCTCCTTTTGCGTGTGCCATCTCTCACGTTATCACCCTATTACACCGTGCTATGGCCTCTTTATCCATACAGACACTTGTATTTTCACTGCTTATCATTTAACGGTAACGGGTATGAAGGAAGCTATTTTATAAGTGTTTTGGTGATGCGGATATAGAAGCGTTTAGCTTGACATATGACTTGAATGGTGTGTATTTTAAACTGATGGTAGCAGTGGTTCAGAAGGAAGGACATGTTGGTCCAGTGATTCTGTCTTCAGAGGAACCTCCTGGTACACCTTTCAAATAGTCACTGTGTCAATATGAAATACAGCATGATGTATGCAGCTAAACTTTATTCACACAAATCTTAACAGGTTTGTTCATACTAAGTCAACCAAAGCTAAACAACTGTTTGGGTACGGTATCACAACCTTAAAGTCTACAGCTTAGAAGAGATGCAGCTGTGTTGAATGCCGTGCTTTTGTGGTGGCTACTTTCTGGATGTGGTGTCGGTGGGGCTGTTGAATGCTTAAGCCGTGTAGAAGTAGTGCCACTATCTGTGTGTCGGACAAACTTGGGTAACAAACTACTTCTACACCTTTCCATTTCCCCCTGTTAGTGTTCCACAGCAGCACCAGCTCCATTAGGAACACACGTCATAGATATGACATGATGGCACAATATGACAGATCCAAAAAAGGACATAAACTGTAAGACAAAAACAACTTCCAATTTTTTTAGAACAATTAAATAGTTTAATGAACTGACAGAGATATATCACTTAATGATATCCAGGTAGGTACGTTTCCTAAAACATAAAACGTCAATAAGTGTTTTTTCTTCCTGTCTTTTCCTTTAGAGGAAGTCAACTAAGCTTTGTTGTACAATTTGTTTGGAGGCTGGTCCTCTTACCTCTCTCTCTCTCTCTCTCTGGCTGGTGACCACTGAAGGTATGAAGTTGTATAGTTGTATAGCTCCTGGACTAATATAATGTATCTTAACCTTTACTTTCTCCTCTGGTTTAGGAGAGTCATTCAGTGATTTTCTTGTGGTGCATCTTTATTTCACTGACTTCTTGGCTGGCTCCGTTTTTTCTTCTACAGACTTTGTTGGTGCTGTAACTGCTGGGTCTGTTCAGAACTCATTGGAAAGTCCTAACAAAATTCTCTGCCTACCTTGCTGAATGCTTGATTGCAAGTCGCTTTGTTAAATTAATGCTTTTTCCATTGCAAGGAAATCACCATCACCATGACACCACATGTTTCAACCAATTTTAACCAACACCATTAAATGATCGTCATTGTTTGTTTTACATATTTTCCACTGTAAGCTTGTAGCCTGATAGTGATGATGCTTCGGAGAGTCTTTTAAAAGTTTTAGTCTGGAGTTCATTTAAAGTACTACTTGACTAAATGCTGAACATTCCAGTCTACATCTTCCAGACTACATTCTTTTAGTCATTTAGCAGACGCTTGTGTCCAAAGCGACTTACAATTGTGCGTTCAACAAAGGTAGGCAAGACAACAACTCGTCACCAGAAGTCAAAAGGATGTCAGTAGTTTGTAATCCATGAACGCTTCTCCGCTAGTAAAAGACAGAATTGTTGAAAATGCGTACCAAATTGAATCTGTTGTGTATTAAATGGGACTTTGCTCAACCCTAGTAATCAACTAGCAAGCTTCCATTAATCCTCACATGTCATTTATTTTCAGGAGTTGGTCAACTGTGAGTGTTTCTTATATTTATCACATCTGTATATTTATCACAACAGTATTCCTGAGAAAATAATGAAATTATCTTCACACTGAGGTTATTCATTCACACCTTAAAGTCCCCTCACAACAGACCATGGAACAGACACTGAAGTATGAATTAAAATGTTGTCAACTTCCAGAATAAGAATATTATATTCTCGGACTACCAGTTTTTTTGTTGTGTTCTTCACACTACATACTGAGAAACAACATCTAACACAGTGGTCCTCACCTGGTCCTCAGGACCCACATGAGTCTAACACAGTGGTCCTCACCTGGTCCTCAGGACCCACATGAGTCTAACACAGTGGTCCTCACCTGGTCCTCAGGACCCACATGAGTCTAACACAGTGGTCCTCACCTGGTCCTCAGAACCCACATGAGTCTAACACAGTGGTCCTCAGAACCCACATGAGTAACACAGTGGTCCTCACCTGGTCCTCAGGACCCACATGAGTCTAACACAGTGGTCCTCACCTGGTCCTCAGGACCCACATGAGTCTAACACAGTGGTCCTCACCTGGTCCTCCGGACCCACATGAGTCTAACACAGTGGTCCTCACCTGGTCCTCAGGACCCACATGAGTCTAACACAGTGGTCCTCACCTGGTCCTCAGGACCCACATGAGTCTAACACAGTGGTCCTCACCTGGTCCTCAGGACCCACATGAGTCTAACACAGTGGTCCTCACCTGGTCCTCAGGACCCACATGAGTCTAACACAGTGGTCCTCACCTGGTCCTCAGGACCCACATGAGTCTAACACAGTGGTCCTCACCTGGTCCTCAGAACCCACATGACTCTAACAGAGTGGTCCTCATCTGGTCCTCAGGACCACATGTGTCCTCTAACAGAGTGGTCCTCATCTGGTCCTCAGGACCACATGTGTCCTCTAACACAGTGGTCCTCACCTGGTCCTCAGGATCACGTGTCCTCCACAGTGGTCCTCATCTGGTCCTCAGGATCACGTGTCCTCCACAGTGGTGTTAGACATGTGTCATCTACTTTTTAGCTTCACAATCACTTTGACAACTGAAATTGTTGAAAGTTGAAAGAAGTTGCTGAGCTGTAACTTCATCAATTTACTTTATACTTTTAAATTGAGTTACAGACGGACAGCCGTGACAAATAATCATGCCCTTATTAAAAAAAAATTACTGGCGTATAATGACCAAATTGGCAATGGTGATATAAATCAGTTCTCTTGCCTTTAATACATTGTGTTTAGGAAAGCTAATTCATTCACAAATTCAACTGTTTCAACACAGCAGCAGTCGCCTCGTCCTTTTTGTTTCTCATATTTCTAGCGATGGTTTAACAGCCTCAATAATGAACGGCTGCATGTTGGTGTACTCATGGAAATATATTTTTATAGGTTATTGTGTCGTTATTTTGAGTTGAAGACCCCATACTACTCAGTGAGGTTAGGTCAGAGTAGGGTAATCCACTCTGCTGTGACCCAGGACCTACACCTGTCCATTAACAAAATATAATAGTATACCTTTCTATTAAAAGGTACTTAAACAGCCATTAACTTAACAATGTGTTGTGAAACGGTTGTACTCCTTCTGCAGCAGATGTGGGTTCTAGATGTTGATTGGTTAGTGTGTAGCGGTGTATCAAAGTGTCAGGCACACACACCTCACCGCTCAGGTAATACGGTCATCAGATATGGATGTCTTGTTTTGGATCACGTCGTACATATATTCATGCATGACATATGCTGGCGCTAATGACAGATCCAGACAGAGAACAACACCGTAGATTCAAAGGGAACGTGACAGCGGGCAGAGCAACCGTCTGATTGGTCCCCACGAGGATCAGCTGGCCTGGAGTTCTTTCCTGTTATCTAGGTCTCAGCCTTCATTAGCATGTGTGGTTTTATGGCTTGTTATCCCAACACCTGCCTAGACATGCCGCTCTGCCTGAGCTTGTTGACTCGCTCCGCTCACGGTCGACAAAACTATTCTCCAGATAAGAACCAGAAGTCAGAGTGCTTTGGATTGATCTTGTGCTCGGTTTTATGTTCCCCATAAAGAGCTTGTTTTGTTTGGCTAGTTTGGATTCCACGCTAAAGTACTTACTTTTATTTAGAGAGTTTCACAAATGGTTCGAGTCGGCTGCTTAAAGTACATTTTTGTTCTGCTCCCTTAAATGTATGTCTTTAATGTGTTTTTCCCCTTACAGCTGCTGTATTTTAGTTTTTATATGAAAATGTCTTTTTTTATCATTCTGCTGTAGATATTTACTATTGTGTGTGTTTGCTATTGCTAATATTGTGAAATGAAACAACCACAAGCAATTGTATTCAGTAGAAAAGGACAGACGATGCTAGTGTTTGAACAGTACATTAAAACAACTCATAGACATCTTCTGGCCATCTGTACAATCCCCCGAATCAAGTGAGCATAATTTCAACACATTCTGTGTTCAGAGACTACAGATCCCCACTGGGGCTGCCTTGTTTCTGCGCTCTTGGTGGCCACAATCATCCTAAGTGTGTCAAACTAAGGTTGCAGCTTCCTTATTATAATTTAGCCGGTGCATTTGTAAATTGATTATCCACGAATTCAAGTGTATCTGGTCTTGTGCCATGGGTTCTATTCGTATGGAGATTGGTCTATTGTGTAGAGATCCTTCCTGGTCCAAGAGGAACCCATCACTGATCAGGATAAACACGTTGGCACGACCACCCGTGTTCCTCCTATGGGGATGTCTTTGCAAGCATCTGCTCCTGTGGTTTTAGATTTGTTCCTAGTCCTAGTCCACTCCCCTGCTGCCCCTCTGTTTTCAAGGCTACACTCTCCCTCCCCATCAGACCTCTGGAATACATGCAGACTCATCCGGTCTAACCTTCTCTTTCTATCAAATGTTTTCATAGTGTTCTCATGCGGTCTAATGCAGTTCTAGCTCACGGTTGGATAGATTATTTGCCCACCATTAGGGCTCCTAGTGGGTTAGGGTGAGGGGAGTCATGGGTCATATCAGTTTGTCACCTTCATCCACTGGTTATCTAACGCTGCCATTAGGTCCCTCTACTTTTCCATTGACTTGAATTACAGTCTTTAGTATTTGTGTTTTGAGGGTGACCTCATCTCTTAAACGATAAGAGTTATATTACATGGAGCAAATGTGAGAATATTCTATACATGCTGTAGTTAATCCCCATGCTATTTGCAATAGCAGGTCTAAATATCTTGCATGGAGGCTATTAGTCTGGTAACACGTTTGGTTACACACCAAACAAACATGCAGACATTTTTTCTACTAGAAATTGATTTTCATCGAAGAGGGTTGCCCCGAGGAGGTCAACCAACAGCAGAAAAACCAACACAACCACAGTGATGAAAGCATGTTACCATGGGGGTGGCACCTGTTGTGAAAATCAATAGATTAAATGTATTATTGTGAGATAAATTCCAAGGTCATTCATACGGAATAATCAAGATTCCATTCCGATTCATTTAATCTGGACGAGTCAATGTGAAGTTATCAATTATTAATAAAGTTTAAACCTGTATAATGTTCCTGACTAAAGCACCTATAATTGTATTTCATAAATGTCCCAGAACCCTTAATGTCCTGCGCTGCACATCTCTGACCTTCACATGTCCTCCAGTAACAGTAAAGGTCAATATAGTGAGCATTAAAGCCTCGGTTTCATGTTTAACAATGCAGTGCATTGCTGCCAAGTGCACAACACAAATGAATCCTGGGTAATTTATGTATTTATGCAGTTTTGTCTTTCACGGTGAATCTGGTAGAACAGCTCCAGAAGGTAACCTAATTGGATGCAGATGGGCTCTGTGCCTTTCTAGAGGGAATAGAGAAACTCCCATAGAAAACAGTAGGCCTCAAGATGGTGAATACATCTCATGTCACGGCATTCCTCAGGTCTTCAAACAACACACCCACCAACCTCAGAGGCATTGCTGGTGACTGCTTGCAAGACAGCAAGGAAATGTTTTTTGTCCACAATTGAAAACCTGTATGGAGTCACGAGACATACACCTGTCTGGAGTCACAAGACATACACCTGTCTGGAGTCACGAGACATACACCTGTCTGGAGTCACGAGACATACACCTGTCTGGAGTCACGAGACATACACCTGTCTGGAGTCACGAGACATACACCTGTCTGGAGTCACGAGACATACACCTGTCTGGAGTCACGAGACATACACCTGTCTGGATTTACGAGACATACACCTGTCTGGAGTCACGAGACATACACCTGTCTGGATTTACGAGACATACACCTGTCTGGAGTCACGAGACATACACCTGTCTGGATTTACGAGACATACACCTGTCTGGAGTCACGAGACATACACCTGTCTGGAGTCCCGAGACATACACCTGTCTGGATTTACGAGACATACACCTGTCTGGAGTCACGAGACATACACCTGTCTTGAAAGTCTTTTATGTGATTTATGCTTGTCTCGGCAGCCGGGGCCCTTTTGTCTGACCTCCGTTCTCCCCTTCTCTATCCTCCCCCACTTGGATGAGATAAGAGTCACGACGTGTGGTGGAGGGTAGAGAGCAGTCTATGGGTCTCTCTCTTGCCGTGTGTCAGGAACCATTAGGTTTTAATTGACTTTGCGTGGGTATTTGTGGGCCTGTGAAGCTGGGAGCAGTGGAGTAAGAAGCGTTTTGAGAACAGCGTGTTACAGCAGCTAAACGTCATCCATGGTGTTGTTGTGCTGTGTGCTCCATGTATGCCCTCTAGACCATAATGTGCTTTGTGCGACTTAATAGTCTATACAATGTATGTGTGTATTTATTTTTCTAATTTAAATTAAGGTCTAGCAATGATCTCAACAATATAACAATCTAAACGTAGCCCCTACAAGAAACTGATGCATGAGGTGTTTTTGTTGAGTTCTTGCTAATTACACTAGACTATCAACCCATGAATTATTCTGATTGAATTAAAAATAATGTCCCCCCAATTTCCAATGCGATTAAAAATTCTATTTGAATAAAGGATTTCAATAGCTTTTAATAAAAAGGTGAATGTTCCTTTATGTACCTTTATTTCCTACGCTCGGTAAACAGACGACAACATGAGCATGTGTGCTCTGATTAGACATTAATGTGGTCTTCTAAAAACCTTATTTCAGTTAAGGGGTTGAGGCTTGAGAATTGACAGAGAACAATTTCCCACATCACGTCACTTCATAATTGCATTGTAATTCCATTCCAGTGCCACAGCGAAATACTCCTGGCCGCATCACGGGAACAGACCCGGGGGAAATGGAGCCTCACGTCTGGATCACATCTGTTAATGTGTTGACCTGTAAGTTGTACCCTGCAGTAACACTCCGTAGAGGACTGTAGGGGGGAGAAAGAAAGAGAGTGAGTGAGAGGGGCAGAACAAGTGGGGGAGGGAGAGCGAGGGAAGAAAGAGAGAGATAAAAGGGAGAGAGAGAGAGGTAGTATCTTTCTATATTTCTATCTCTTTCTGTAAAGTGTTGTCTTGACTCCCCCTAACTGCAGCATATGTTCCAACTCGGCACCCTTGATAACATTTTAAATATTTACCATGGTATTTTTCCCCCCGATTAGAGAGGATTGGGGTTCGACCAGTGGATAACCGCAGATCTCTCTCTCTCTCTATATATCTCTCTTTCTCTCTTTGAGTTGGATGATAGTTGTCACGTATGCAAAACATAAAATGTATTTATTTGTGCGAGAACCAACATCCAGGCGTATCTCAATTTTCTGCAGAATTGTGCACAAACTCTGTTGATGATTTTTGATGATCTAAAAGAAAAGCTTTAAAACTTTAAACTCTGCCCAGCAAGTCATCCAAACTGCAAAGTTTAGTTATTTATGTTTACTTATATTACTTGCTTACTATATATATGTGTGAGAGGGAGACAGAGAGTGATGGAGACACACACACAGACATGGAGAAAGAGAGGGAGAGAGAGAGAGAGAGAGAGAGAGAGAGAGAGAGAGAGAGAGTGAGAGTGTGTCAGAGTCAAATCCATCACATATCCATTGGATTGTGACAGGGACACGGACAGTCAATCCTGTGTGAGTTGCTGTTAAGAGCAGAGTAAGAAGAGGGGTGGGTGGGCAAGGGGGGGGGTGCTCAGGTGCAGCCGACAGAGACAGCCCCCCCCCCCCCCCACAAACACCACACACACCGTGGGGAATAGACCTGTCAGTCCTGTTAGACCCAGAGAGAGAGCAGCCTACTCACCGTAACTCACCGTAACTCACCCCAACTCACTGTAACTCACCGTTACTCACCGTAACTCACCCCAACTCACTGTAACTTACCATTACTCACCGTAACTCACCATTACCCACTGTAACTTACCATTACTCACCGTAACTCACCGAAATGTACAGTTACTCACCGTAACTCACCGAAACTCACCGTAACTCACTGTAACCTACAGTAACTCACATGAACTCACCGTAACTCACCATAAATCACAAGAATGATGTGTATATGTGTGTATATATTATATTATTATGGCTAGTTAGGAAGGAAATGTCATGTATTATATATTATGTTAATTGATATGTGTATATATTTATTTTATTTTATTTTATTTTTTTGTAATTCATACTGCGGGAGGGAATGGGGTATGGAATGGGGTAAGTATGTATTCCATTGTACTTGAAATGCAAATGGTAAATGAAAATCTTGCATTGTATCTTTTATCATTTGTATGTATTTGTATGTATATATTATTATCTATTTGTATATCTATCAGTGGCGGCTGGTGGTTTTAAAAGTAGGGGAGGAAGGAAGGTGCCTCACTATCAATTTTGACAGTGTATTAGTGGGTCATGTTAGCAGACAAGATAAACTGAATTGAAACCGATTGTGATCTGAGGGGGAAGAAGCATTGTTTTAATGAAAAATAGCTGTTTAGCAATTAATCCATTTATGATGAAAATCTGAATAGAAGTTTCATGCACAGTGACTTGTGCTATCGAACAAACCTAACGGAATTGAAATTGAGTGAGATTTTAGGGAGAATCGTTCTGTTGTGTAAAGTATATTTACCTGTATTTAATTTGTATTTAAATGACTCACAAGTTTTCTGGAACGCAGAATTAATGAATGACACAAGATAGATCCTTGCATGATGATAACCCGCCCCCCAAAACTCTGATTGGGTAGTCACCAGCACAGTGAGCTCTGCTGATTGGTTCACAGAGCCTCTGGCTAGGCCCACCCTAAGGGAAGATCGTCCACCCTTACTGCCGTACACACTCATGTTAAACCAGGACTCACCGGCCGCTCGGGTCCGGGAGTTTTATAATGGACTTCAATGTGAGTTTCCGGAGGACGTTCCTCCGTACAGTGATTTCAAAAAGTGCGGTAGGGGGCGCTGTTGGTGCTATTTTGACACACATATTTGCGTGACTTTGAAGCGTTAGAAAAATCTTTTTTTTCTATCTTTATTTTCCACATATTAATCTGTTCAATTTATGTGTATGTACCCGTTTTTTTCCTCTGAAATGTTAGGGAGGATGGTCCTCCTTTTCCTCAATGGACGAGCCTCCACTGCTATATATATTATATTATAATTGGGACTAGTTCTCATGTCTACCTGTTGAATGACCTTATTGTAATGTATTATATATCATGTTATTATATATGTGAATATATATGTATATATATAATATTATTATGGTGACTAGTAGTTATCTTGTCTACCTGTTGAATGACCTTAAGTCGCTTTGGACAAAAGACTTTGGTCGGATGGACGGCGCTGTGATGGTGGAGGTTGGGGAGAAGGAGGAGAAGGAGGCAGGAGGAGATGCGTGGACCCTGAGGAGCAACGAAAGCGAGAGTACAGTTGGAAAGAGAGAGGGAACGCTGCGAGGACCGCTGCGTAACGGAACGCGCTTCGATCCGACGACAAGGCAAGGGGTTCATCCCGGATTATTCCTCGAACAGCCCTTACCCCAAGAACAAATATTATATTTTCATTACGAGTCACCTACGACGGACGAATTAGTTGGGACGTCCGCTGCTCGATCGTTCTGCTATTTGAATAAGAGGAGTGAGGCGGAGAAGAAGAGTGAGATATATAAGAAAGCGCAGTAGGGCTCTAGGAGAGATTACAGGGTGAGGATGGTGGATTGGATTTCATAATTTCCAGTAATTGGATAGGCCTATTGCGTTCATTTAGAGCGAACACATGTGGACGAATTCATTTTAAATAATGCTACTTGGCACAAGAGTTCGTCAAGACGAGTAGACTACACGAAAATCTCCATTCATCTCCAACATTCAAGACCAACACCTGAAGTCCTTCGACTTTATGGATATTTCAAGATAAAGAAAGTCGCCAACTAAATACCATCTGCGGCTCTGGGGGGGGGGGCCCTAGTTTGTTTTACGCAGCACCAGATGATGTTCAGTCAAAAGAAGGACTGGAACTAAAGCAAGGTGAGCAGCACCAAACCCCGCGGAGCTTTATGAAGATCACAGCGCCCGCTTCTCCCCCGCAGACATGCCCGTGCGTGCCGTGACCACCAGGTTCATGTACAAGGGGATCTGCACTATTCCAGATGTCCTGGCCTACCGCCCCCCCGTCAGTCTGCCCGAGGACGAAGTGGAAGGTGAGGAGGTCTGATAAAAAATGGTTTTAATGGAGGTTTCATTCATAAGATCAGGATATGTGTGAGGTACAGACCTGAGAGCAATACCAGCCTATACGTCAGCCCGGCGTTATCTGTGTGTGTGTGTGTGTGTGTGTGTGTGTGTGTGTGTGTGTGTGTGTGTGTGTGTGTGTGTGTGTGTGTGTGTGTGTGTGTGTGAGAGTGTGTGGTATTAAACCCCTTTAAGCATATTAATGTAATATGGGCAACTTGTTGAGTGTGTCAACAGTGTCTACCACAGCACGTCAAATATCGACTTTTGGCTGGTTTGAAAGCAATATGTAGTTTACAGTGTGTATCTAGGCCTGTATACATATTTTAAAATCAGAAAAGGACTGTGATTTTTGAGTAGGCAGTTGATTGTGGCAGGGTTAGCACACATTGCTAATTTAACCTGAAACCTGAAATAATAGAACAACTTTCTGAATATATGGAATGGTACCACTATGCATATCTCAAATGGGTCAGTTTCAGGGCCCACGTCTCTTTTCATGTCAACGCAATACGAAGCTGTTTTAAATGAGTTTTGTTGAGACTAATTAGAAGGAACAGCTGGCAGTGATTTGGAACAAAGCGCAGCAGACCAATGAATACAGCGATAATGATCAGATTTCATATCTCAAAGTCCTTTGTTCAAAGGAAATTCCATTTCCCCCTTTTCTGTTTGCATGTTGCCATGTTCCCCCGGTTGCCCCACCAAGTCCTTGCCTTGTGCTCTCTATTTCCAATGAGAAAAACCTACAATCAGCAGTAACCGCATAAATGGAATTAAATGGATGACCGCTGCAGCAAGAGTGCAATCACAGGAGAAGCCTGCTTTGTTGTGTGAGAGGAATCAACCGGGACATGGCCATTGTGTTTATAAAGCACACAAGACACTGACTGAGGCTCAGGTAACAATACAACCCCATGGGGGTTAATTTGGGGTTGGTCTTTCGTGGCCACAAACAATACTAACAATACTATACTATAATACTAACAGTACTAATAAATGGGCAATCTCCATGATGCTATGTTTAAAAAAAGACAGCTTGGACCGAGTTCAGTCTCATGGCCACACGTCTCTGATTGGTCCGATCGAAGTGTCACTACTCTGATTGGTTAATTTACCAATCGAAGTGTCACTACTCTGATTGGGTAATTGACCAATCGAAGTGTCACTACTCTGATTGGTCCAATCGAAGTGTCACTACTTACTATTCATTATTTACTGCACTTCTCACACGGTGGCAAAAAAGTGATTTACAAAGTAATACCATAGCATGCGTAGCAAACAACTGACTTTCATGGACTGTGCTGGTCTCTCATGTGTATGATGAATATAATAATACTCATGTGTATGATGAATATAATAATACGGCAGCCCGCGGATGGTTAATGTCACCGTCCATTGTGTCTGTAGGTCTCTGTAGCTCGGGACCCTGGACAGGTGTCCCTTCTGTGCCTGACAGGAAGGAGATAACTCAGATAATGTAGGAAACCTTTAAGAAACAATTGGAAGGTGTCCACCTGGTCAGGTATCAGAGAGGTTGTCACCTGGTGACCCACAGAATCCCACCCAGAGGTGAAGGGGGAACATGAAGTGTCTGCTAAGGGCTGCAGCTACAGCAGCTAAACAGTGCACACATTTTTAATCTTTGTGTAAATGGACTGGATTTATATAGCACTTTTATCCAAAGCACTAGTCATGCCTCACATTCACCCATTCATATACACATTCATCCACTGGCGGCGGAGTCAGCCATGCAATAAGACAGCCAGCACGTCATGAGCAGTTAAGGTTAGGGTGTCTTGCTCAGGGACACCTCCACACTTGGCTAGGAGGAGCCGGGGAATCGAACCAGCAACCTTCCGGTTGCTGTTAGACATCTGCTCTACCGACTGAGCTACTGCCGCCCCATGTTAAAAACACAAAAACAGACTAACAACAGGACAGAGCACCAAAACACAGCTGGAGACCATCGCATTCAAAATAAAGCTTCCAGGTCTTGACAATGGGCCTTCCCCTTCTGGTTGGTCCACACATTCAACACACTAGCAGCACTCCTCTGAACCCCAGGTGGCAGTCATTTCTCTTCAAGATACAAAGTCCTTGTACAACTACTCTCTTGTTTCCCGACCACATTGTTTGTGGGACTTGTAGCAATTTAAATTGTAGAAACGGTAGCAGTTGTTGTAAACAGTGAAGGCACTCCCAGTTTGACCCCCTATTCTTTCTCTTGACCTCAAACCCCATTGGTTGTTCTTGACCTCAAACCCCATTGGTTGTTCTTGACCTCAAACCCCATCAGAATATTAATAATAATAATAATAATAATTCTTATCTTGTAGTAATCTTGGTTTGTGTCTGGTGTCGAGAGAGGAGGAAGTGAGAGACTAATCCTCCACTCCAGTCCATTGCACATTTAGTTTGTGGGAAGTAAGAAATGTTTGGATTCCCATTCACAAGTACATCACTCTTTGAGCGCTGTATGTCAACAAGACCTTAATTAACCTGAGTGTGAAGCCACTCACCGTACTTCCGTGGGGATTGAGTTTAGCTAATGTGACGTGTCTGCAAAGAAGATGAACAGCGCTATTGCATAATTAGCATGTGTTTACCTGTTTTAAAATATCAGCAGAGCAAATATTGAAATCCGGTGTTCATCTCATGTGATTGACCGAGGGTAGAGCCTGTATTACACTGATGTGTAAATATGTCAAATTCAAAGGGTGATTATACTGGGGACATTATACAGTCAAAGAAATTGTAAATTTATAACAATAGTATGTATTTAAAAAATGAAAGAGATATACCAATATCAGTTTTCAAACTCACTCGTAAGTAATAACAATAATAATAATCTGAATACCTGAATACAATACTTTCAGTGGTTACTTTTAGAGTAGTTCAAGAAACTGTGGGACAAATACATCATGGTGTTTATTCAATAAATACATATATACATGCATTCAAATACCATTTAATACAGATTAAATCATCAGTTTTATCACACAGATGTAATACAGCCAGTAACTATAGTTAGGTTGAGTTATAATGTATAATAATAATTATATAAATGATTATTATAATAATAATGAATTATATATTATGTTGTTATATTTGTGTATATGTATGTATATGTTATATTATGGTGACTAGTAGTTCTATTTTTTCTACCTGTTGACATTATTGTAAGTCGCTTTGGACAAAAGTGTCTGCTAAACGACTGTAATGGAATGTAATATGTATAGGAATGTATAGTTTGAATATTTAATATATTTTCTTATAATAAATACAAATATAATATATACATATATCTGTACGTTGTGAATGGGTTCAGAATGATAGAAGATAAGAATGAGGATTGTTCCGTGAATGGTTCTGTCCTTCTGTCACTTCTGGTTGGAGTCTGTGTGTCTGAACAGCCTTCCTGTAGTACTTTCTCAACACCTCTGGGTCTCCACTACGTGTCTTGTTGTGGATCACGTCTGTCCTCTGTCCCCTGGTCCCTCTTGTGTATCTCAAGGTTTAGCCTTTGTTCCTGAGTGGGGCTTTCTGGAAGTTAGGGGTTAAGGAAGGCCCTCAAATCAAATCCAAAAGCGGGCTTGTGAAGGCCTTCCAGACTATTTTAGTATATGGTTTTACAAGCAGGGCTCTGTAAATGTCTGACACTCCCACTTTTTGAACAAATGTCAAGTCAAGTCAAGTCAAGTTTATTGTCACTTCACAGTTTACAGTTTAGTATAAAGCAGTGATGTGAAATTCTTGTGTGCAATACCCGACGACAGACAGCAGTTATAAAATAAGATAAAATAAAAATAGATAAAAATAGATAAAAATAGAATAAAAAATAGAATAAGGAATATAAAATAAAAATAAAAAATGCAATTTATAAAATGCAAAAATCAGCACAGAAAAGAGCAATATATATATATAAATCAATGTAATAAAATATACATTGTTATATGTTATACGCCCTTGTTCAGCAGCCTGATGGCCTGACTGTGGAAGCTATCTCTAAGCCTATTTGTACGACACTTGATACTGCGGTATCGCCTGCCTGACGGTAATAGTGAGTAAAGTTCGTGGCTGGGGTGGGCAATGTCTTTTATAATTCTTTTGGCCTTGGCCACGCACCGCTGGTTGTAAATGTCCAGGAGGGAGGGGAGCTCACCTCCAACGATATACTGGGCCGTCCGCACCACCCTTTGAAGCGCTCTGCGCTCGAGTGCCGTGCAGTTCCCGTACCAGGCGGTGATACACCCTGTCAGAACACTCTCGATGGTGCCGTTGTAGAATGTTCTCAGGATGCGGGGGCCCATGCTGAATTTCTTCAGACGCCTGAGAAAATACAGGCGTTGTTGGGCCCTTTTCACCACGTGTGTGGTGTGCGTGGACCATGTGAGGTCCTCGGAGATGTGCACGCCGAGGAACTTGAAGCTGCTGACCCTCTCTACTGCAACGCCGTCGATGGAGATAGGGCTGTGCTCTCCCCTCTGCCTCCTGAAGTCCACGATCAGCTCCTTGGTCTTCTTGACGTTGAGGGCGAGGCTGTTCTCCTGGCACCACTGCTCCAGCGATCCGACCTCCTCCCTGTAGGCTGTCTCGTCGTCGCCGGCGATCAGGCCCATCACTGTCGTGTCGTCAGCAAACTTGACGATGACGTTGGAGCTGTGCATAGCCATGCAGTCGTGGGTGTAGAGGGAGTAGAGGAGAGGGCTCAGCACGCATCCCTGGGGGGCTCCCGTGTTGAGGGTCAGTGGCTCTGATGTGGTGCTGCCCATCCTCACCACCTGGCGGCGGTCCGACAGGAGGTTCAGTATCCAGCTGCACATGGATGGGGGTACGCCTAGACCTCTCAGCTTGGTGTCGAGCTTGGCAGGAACTATTGTGTTGAATGCTGAGCTGTAGTCCACAAACAGCATTCGCACATAACAGTTCTTCCCCTCCAGGTGGGAAAGGGCAGTGTGGAGGGCCATGGCAATTGCGTCGTCTGTGGATCTATTTTGACGATATGCAAATTGCCATGGGTCCAGCGTGGTAGGTAACACGGAGCAAATAAAGTCCTTGACCAACCTCTCGAAGCATTTGCTAACGATCGAGGTGAGGGCCACAGGTCTGTAGTCATTCAGGCATGTTACCTTGGTTTGTTTAGGGACAGGCACGATGGTGGATATCTTGAAGACCGCGGGGACAACAGCCTGGGACAGGGAGAGGTTGAAGATGTCTGCAAAGACTCCTGCCAACTGGTCTGCGCATGCTCTGAGGACGCGGCCCGGGATGTCGTCGGGGCCTGCCGCCTTACGGATGTTCAGCCGCTTAAAGGTGCGGCGCACATCCGCCTCCGAGATGCGCAGCTGGCTGGTCTCCCCAGTCGGTGCTGGCTTCGGCGGGCTGCCGTTTACGTCGAACCGAGCAAAAAATGTGTTTAGCTCTCCTGGGAGGGAGGTAGAGGAGTTCTCTACACAACTGGTTCTCCCTCTGAAGTTCGTTATCTTCTGCAGCCCCTGCCACATACCCCTCGCATCGTGTTTCTTGAATTTATCTTCCACTCTGTCCTTATACTCCCGCTTGGCAGTGACGATGGTCTTACGGAGGTCGTAACGGGCTCTCGTATATTCCTCCGTATTCCTGGAACCAAAGGCGGCGTTACGCGCATGTAGGGCAGCGCGAACATCGCCGTTAATCCACGGTTTCTGGTTGGGATATATCCGAACCGACTTGGTCGGAACAACGTCATCTATGCACTTCTTGATGAACCCGGTGACCGACGACGCGTACTCGTTGATGTTATTGTCCGAGGCAACGCGGAACATGTGCCAGTCAGCGTGATCAAAACAATCCTGCAGCGTAGAATCTGATTGGTCCGACCAGCATTGGACCTCCCTCACAGCGATCGGTTGCTGCTTCAGTCTCTGCCTATAGGCGGGGAGTAGCTGGATAGAGCGGTGATCTGATTTGCCGAACGGTGGGCGGAGGAGGGCCTTGTAGCCATCACGGAAGGGAGTGTAGCAGTGGTCGAGGATCCGCTCGCCCCGTGTGTTGCTCTTTATGTGTTGGTAGAACTTCGGGAGAACCTTCTTCAGGTTCGCCTTGTTGAAGTCCCCCGCTACGATGAGAGCAGCCTCGGGGTGGGCCGACTCCTGTTCGCTGATAGCCCCGTACAGTTCCTTCAGCGCTGTGTCCGTGTTGGCTTGTGGGGGAATGTAAACAGCGGTCACGGTTACCGCTGTAAACTCCCGAGGTAGCCAGTATGGACGGCACATAAGCATCAGGTACTCCAGGTCCGGGGAACAGAAAGACTTGAGGGGATGTACATGACTTTGGTTGCACCAAGATCTGTTTATCATGAGACATACCCCCCCTCCGCGATCTTTACCGGAGAGAGCCTTTGTTCTGTCCGCCCGGTGTACGGAAAATCCCGTCGGCTCGATAGCTGCGTCGGTAACCCCCTCCGACATCCATGTCTCCGTAAGGCAGATAATACAATTGTCCCTAGTTTCCCGGTGGAATTGAATACGAGCCTGTAGTTCGCTTAACTTATTGTCCAGAGACTGTACATTAGCCAGTAGAATGGTGGGTAGTGGGGGGCGATCGGATCGACATCTCAGCCTGACTAGCACGCCGGCTCGCTTCCCTCGCTTCCTCCGGCGACGCTTGCGCGTAATCGTGCCCAAAATGGACGGAGATAATCCAGCTGTGACTTCGGGCGGGACGTCCGAGTCGAAAGAATGAAAAAACTCCGGTAGGCGGCGAGCAACTGTCGATCTGATCTCCCAAAGTGTGCAGAAGTTATAAGTGAACTTGCTGCTAACATCCTGAACTAAAAAAGTTGCAATAAAAAGAATAAATAACAAAAAACTGCGTCGTCGTGCGGGAGCTCGCGACACGGCAGCCATCTCGTACGGCGCCATACTCCAGAACCCGGAAATGGAATGGAACCCGGATCTGTTATCTCTCCAACAGTAACAGTGCTTAACTGCTTTCCTTATGCACAATTGTAAAATGTAAAACAATGCAAATGCAAACCTAAGTCATGGAATTACGTGTCACTAAAGTGTCACTAATAGTGTGCGTGTTTAGTAGGGCTTTGCTTTGTGGATTGAACCCATAACGTTGACTGGCAGTCACACTCATGCCAGCTCTTTTCCTGCCTGCCTGGTTCTTGGTGCATCACGACAGACGAGTATTTATAGATCTCAGCGTGGAGAAGAATCCCCAAGACACCAGGCTATTGTAGCAGGGCATAGATCACCCTTCACTTTGTATGCAAAGCTGTCTTCATCCATAGGTACAAACACTGTGCTTTTACGCTGGTGTAAAAATACCATTTCTGACTAATGCAGTTCTAGTTGTCTCAATGTGGATGAAATTCATGTTTCATATTATATGTTTGACATTGGTTCACTGTGTTGCCTATGGGATGATCAACTGAAGCAGTTTACTGTGACAACCTCCTTCTGTACAATTGAGTGGGATCCACATGATGTCATCGCTGGCGTATTCCTTATTTTTGTCCATTTTTGTAAATAACTTTTTCCAATCTAACCTTTTTAGTCATTGGTATATTTGTTATGGGACATTTTGATTAATAATATAATTACTAATTTTCACCATTATATTTTCTGCACATATTGTTTAATTATAGACTTGAAGTAAGACAACAATAATAAGATGTAACATTTAGGCAAATACATTTAAAGTAATTTATCATTTGATTAACTTTATTTGACTTCATTGTCATACACAAAGAAAAAGTATAAACTGTTACTACACTATATACTGTATCTACACTATATACTGTAACTACACTATATACTGTAACTACACTATATACTGTAACTACACTATAAACTGTAACTACACTATATACTGTATCTACACTATATACTGTATCTACACAATACTGTAACTACACTATATACTGTAACTACACTATAACTGTAACTACACTATATACTGTATCTACACAATATACTGTATCTACACTATACACTGTACTACACTATCTACTGTAGCTACACTATATATTGTAACTACACTATATACTGTAACTACACTATCAACTGTAACTACACTATATACTGTATCTACACTATATACTGTATCTACACAATATACTGTATCTACACTATATACTGTAACTACACTATATACTGTATCTACACTATATATTGTAACTACACTATATACTGTAACTACACCATATACTGTATCTACACTATATATTGTAACTACACTATACACTGTAACTACACTATATACTGTAACTACACTATATACTGTATCTACACTATATATTGTAACTACACTATACACTGTAACTACACTATATACTGTAACTACACTATATATTGTATCTACACTATATACTGTAACTGCACTATATACTGTAACTACACTATATACTGTAACTGCACTATATACTGTATCTACACTATATACTGTAACTACACTTTATATTGTAACTACACTATACACTGTAACTACACTATATACTGTATCTACACTATATACTGTAACTACACTTTATATTGTAACTACACTATACACTGTAACTACACTATATACTGTATCTACACTATATACTGTAACTACACTATATACTGTAACTACACTATATACTGTAACTACACTATAAACTGTAACTACACTATATACTGTATCTACACTATATACTGTATCTACACAATATACTGTAACTACACTATATACTGTAACTACACTATAAACTGTAACTACACTATATACTGTATCTACACAATATACTGTATCTACACTATACACTGTAACTACACTATCTACTGTAGCTACACTATATATTGTAACTACACTATATACTGTAACTACACTATCAACTGTAACTACACTATATACTGTATCTACACTATATACTGTATCTACACAATATACTGTATCTACACTATATACTGTAACTACACTATATACTGTATCTACACTATATATTGTAACTACACTATATACTGTAACTACACTATATACTGTATCTACACTATATATTGTAACTACACTATACACTGTAACTACACTATATACTGTAACTACACTATATACTGTATCTACACTATATATTGTAACTACACTATACACTGTAACTACACTATATACTGTAACTACACTATATATTGTATCTACACTATATACTGTAACTGCACTATATACTGTAACTACACTATATACTGTAACTGCACTATATACTGTATCTACACTATATACTGTAACTACACTTTATATTGTAACTACACTATACACTGTAACTACACTATATACTGTATCTACACTATATACTGTAACTACACTTTATATTGTAACTACACTATACACTGTAACTACACTATATACTGTAACTACACTATATACTGTAACTGCACTATATACTGTATCTACACTATACACTGTAACTACACGTTATACTGTAACTTGGGGTAGCAGTAGCTCAGTCTGTTGGGACTTGGCTTGGAAACCGGAAGGTCGCCGGTTCAAGTCCACCGAAACACCTGGGAACTGCCCAGGTGCCCTCGGGCAAGGCACCCCCCCCTACACTGCTCCCCGGGCAGCTGTATATAAAAATAGCTGCCCACTGCTCCTAATACTAGGATGGGTTAAATGCAGAGAAACTCATTTCACTGTGAGTGTACATGTGACCAATAAAGAGGATTCAATCCTCTAGAGTTATACTCAACAACTATTTAGTTCGGGCTACAGTCTCTCACACTATCATTTGATGTGCATTCAAATAGATTCTCAACCTTATGTTTAATGCAACACTTAATCACAGCAAGATGAGAGCATGACCATTAGTCATTCACAGCCCGTGAACACCGCTCAGTGTGTGTGTCTTCTGTGATGGTCAACGTAAGTCGGTCATTTAGTTAATAAATCCTGTTTGGAGGTGGATGTTCACTTTGAGGGCGTGTCTTCAGCAGTAAACCAGTCAATGTCACCTCAGTTCTGATGCTCTCTCTGACACACACTGAGAACCAGGGAGTGTCTGCCGTTGGTCCCCCGGGATTAAAGGGAATAATCATTATAAGACAGACCTTGAGAACAATCCCACGGCTTCTTCTTGGTCTGAGTTATTGTTATGGAATCCACGAGAATTATTAACCCCTCGTATGAACTTATTAACGTACCGGGTCGGATTTAGAATTGAGAGATCAGGCTATGACCTTCTTAAACACGTCTGAGAACATACATAGTCATGAGCATGTGAGTCTGACACACACACATGCACACACACACTCACACACACACACACACACACACACACACACAAACCATCAACATATTCACTAGGAACCAGTGTCTCATTTGCCACACCAGCATTTACTGGAACCAAGAAAATACATCTGGAGAAACTGCCAAAGCTATTTGCTATCAGTTTTTTTCTCATTAGCACAAACATGCAAATGTGTGTATTTTAGTGTTGTTTGTACATCTGCGAGTCTCTCCTGCTCCAACTGGTTGTGTGTTTACGTGTGGTGTGTTGAGTATTGATCAGACTCCAATACTATCAGACGTCCTGCCAATCAGTATTATCTTGCTAAGGACAGTCCAGCTGTTGGTCAAGCAATTCAAGTGTGTGTGTGTGTGTGTGTGTGTGTGTGTGTGTGTGTGTGTGTGTGTGTGTGTGTGTGTGTGTGTGTGTGTGTGTGTGTGTGTGTGTGTGTGTGTGTGTGTGTGTGTGTGTGTGTGTGTGTGTGTGTGTGTGTGTGTGTGATACGGCTGTTCTGCAAGCCTCTGTGATCAGCAGCAACCCTGAAATGTGTGTAATAGATGTTGTTGAGTATCACTGAACATTTCGACGCCATATTCCTGGACACTGCTTGTGAATAAATGGACAACATGAAGTCAAACAAGGAGCAGAACGGCAGACATCAGCTCATTGACGTGAACCGGGGAACAATTCAAATATTGGAAATCCCAAGAATAATTATGCTCAGGATTCATTTGGTAGCTGTTGGCTGCCATGGGTTGGTCAATATTTATCTACCTTATTTTACTATTTATTATCTTTTTGTTCACCAGTGAAACATTTTCATTTATTAAACTGGTATACACATGGATCATTTCTCTATATTACATGATTTGTTGTTTGTGTTATCACAATAAAACACAAAGGCTAATCTAGCCTAGAGGAGGTTCTTTGCCCCTATGTTGTTTTTAATGAACATCTAGCAATTCTTACAAGTCTAAAATCAACGTGTTTTTTCAAAACACAGGGCTGATGGCCAAACTAAAATATGTACAGTATTGTACATTCTGTGCTATAGGTGTCGTCACACGGGGACACGCCTCTTCTTTGCTATAGGTGTCTTTACACAGGGACACGCCTCTTCTGTGCTATAGGTGTCTTCACACGGGGACACTTCTCTTCTGTGCTATAGGTGTCGTCACACGGGGACACGCCTCTTCTTTGCTATAGGTGTCTTTACACAGGGACACGCCTCTTCTTTGCTATAGGTGTCTTCACACGGGGACACTTCTCTTCTGTGCTATAGGTGTCGTCACACGGGGACACGCCTCTTCTGTGCTATAGGTGTCTTTACACAGGGACACGCCTCTTCTTTGCTATAGGTGTCTTTACACAGGGACACGCCTCTTCTTTGCTATAGGTGTCTTCACACGGGGACACTTCTCTTCTGTGCTATAGGTGTCTTCACACGGGGACACTTCTCTTTTTTGCTATAGGTGTCTTCACACGGGGACACTTCTCTTCTTTGCTATAGGTGTCTTCACACGGGGACACGCCTCTTCTTTGCTATAGGTGTCTTCACACGGGGACACGCCTCTTCTGTGCTATAGGTGTCTTCACACGGGGACACGCCTCTTCTGTGCTATAGGTGTCTTCACACGGGGACACGCCTCTTCTGTGCTATAGGTGTCTTCACACGGGGACACTTCTCTTCTGTGCTATAGGTGTCTTCACACGGGGACACTTCTCTTCTGTGCTATAGGTGTCTTCACACGGGGACACTTCTCTTCTGTGCTATAGGTGTCTTCACACGGGGACACTTCTCTTCTGTGCTATAGGTGTCTTCACACGGGGACACTTCTCTTCTGTGCTATAGGTGTCTTCACACGGGGACACTTCTCTTCTTTGCTATAGGTGTCTTCACACGGGGACACTTCTCTTCTTTGCTATAGGTGTCTTCACACGGGGACACGCCTCTTCTTTGCTATAGGTGTCTTCACACGGGGACACTTCTCTTCTGTGCTATAGGTGTCTTCACACGGGGACACGCCTCTTCTGGGCTATAGGTGTTTTTACACAAGGACACGCCTTGCATATTTTGAAGATTCAAACCACTTTCCTCAGCCCCACCTGATCCCAACCAAAAAAAAAAAAACTGCTTAAACAATTTGTAGCAACTTTTGTCTGGAAACTAGCAGCTCCAAGCCCCACGACGCACTCTGTCGCTAATAAATAAAGAGAGCTAAACCAAATTGGACAGCACCAAGAAATAGCCTGCCTGAATTGGCTGCAGAATTCATTCTGGGTGACCCAAGTCTGTTTGGTAGGAGCGGTTGCAAGGATTCCCAGCAGTAAACATAATATATTCATATGGTGAGAATTTCATTACTCTTCATTAGCACTTATAGCACCATAACATAAGTAAACTTGTGGATTCTTCTTGTGAGTTCTTCTCTTTGTTTGTTGCCCTGCAGTGCAATATTGGCACTAATCTGCAGGATCTACCGGATTTGGGGAGATAAGGGTGGATAGATTGGTCTGTTACGAGGACTAGCACCAGGCGTTAGAACATCCTCCGTTCTGCCAGATGGTTGTCAGATCATAAAATAGGAGCTATAGTGATAATGTAAGTTGGTTTCCTCACTGTTTTTCAACTGAAACATTGTACGTGTACGGCTTCATCAAGTACTACACCAATGATTGGAACCTACAATAAAAAGTACATCAAATATACAATACTTTAAGCCTATTGTGTTATATGTCCTAATGCCATCACAGTGGTGAAGGATAGACGACAATTTGAAATTAGAAAATTTGAGTTCAGGTTGCTTCATTGTTATTGTGCTCCAAATCTCTGAATGTTAAATTTTCAGTTTCATACTGAACTCCCTCTCTCCTCCCTCCCATTTGTGCCTGAAATCTGCAGTCTTATCTCATAATCCATATGATAAATATGATTAAACTGCACCGTATTCCATAGTGTGAAGCAATAATAATAAAATTATTATTTATTTGGCAACAATGTGTTTGGTACGCGCGCACAGATGTGTATCTGTAAACGTGAAAAATGTCCCTGAATTTAAAGTATTGCTCTGTGGTCTCGTTTGAGATAAAAAGAATGAACTGTTGTGAGCTGTTGTGGGTGGTGGTGGTGGTGGTGGTGGTGGTGGTGCACAGTTTGTCCTCAATTTATCTTCCAGCAAGCTACTGGACTTAGACAAAAATGTGTGATGGAGAGTCGGGGGGAGCTGGGGGAAATCCAATCACTGAAAAAAAGAACCCAATCTGGCTGGTTCTGTATCGTAGGGGCACCGTTCAACCCTTCTGACTCCCTCTCAATGTTCCCTGTAAGCCAGAACCTCTCACAGGGACACTCGCCATCTACGATTACTCTACACTCATGATCATTTATTTATTTATCAGGAAAAGAGAAATTATACCTTTTATTTATCGGGGTTGGGTCTCAATAACTCAATAACAGCTAATGAAAAGAACCCATGTACATATTGACTGATGGTCTCATATTTATATTTATATTAGATAACATATTTAAGGTATATTTAAAAGGAAATGTTATTAATCTATTATGTCAATTTCATGCTCATGTAGACATATCTAACCCACAGATCAATCATTTAGTTCTTATTTGGTCTAAAATTAACATTGCTTAATTTAGAAAATAAATAAATAAATATATATAAATATATACATATAGACATATATGTATATATCAGGGTTTCCGTTAGCCGGTAATTACCGTTTTTTAGCTGGTAAAATCTATTAAAAAACGGTCAAAATGTCCGGTATTAATGCTCATACAGAACTTCATTGCCCATTTTGGCCATGAAGTGACTGAATCAGCTGCCGTGCTTCTCATTGATGTCAAGCTCGCCAGACGACATGCAGTGGCAGTGATGACAGCGCTCCACGGCTATGGGGGTTTCACTTTTGCGACAGCTTGCAAAGTGCTCATTTATGAGTTCAGCGAGTTGTACCCTGACTGGGCTACACTGGTTATTGGCCTGTGTTCTGCCCGTGTCAAGCGATACAATTAGGTTATAACTACCTGGTATATATATGTCTATATACCAGGGTTTCGGCTAGGGTTTTTTCTATATATCTATATATATATAGATTTCTATAAATTTATATTCTTCTGTATATATATATATATATATATACAGTGTATATGTATGTCTATATGTATATATACATCAATGTTTCTGCAGCAGTGCAATCTATTACTGTCTTATACAAACTATGTACTGAAACCGAACACACTTTCCATGTCAGATGTATTAATCTTAATAAATAAGTCCAAAGCTCTTATAATAACTAAGAATGAGATACAACTCCTTACTAAACATACACTAATAAATCAAGAGACCACTTTAAATCAGATATATGGAAAGGATTATGTAGAATGTGAGTTGTTTTGACTACTACTTTAATTGACTACTCTAACTGTAGTTATAATTGACTACTCTAACTGTAGTTATAATTGACTACTCTAACTGTAGTTATAATTGACTACTCTAACTGTAGTTATAATTGACTACTCTAACTGTAGTTACAATTGACTACTCTAACTGTAGTTATAATTGAGTACTCTAACTGTAGTTACAATTGACTACTCTAACTGTAGTTATAATTGAGTACTCTAACTGTAGTTATAATTGACTACTCTAACTGTAGTTATAATTGAGTACTCTAACTGTAGTTACAATTGACTACTCTAACTGTAGTTATAATTGATTACACTAACTGTAGTTATAATTGACTACTCTAACTCTGACACGGTACCAAGGGACCCTGAGTGATAACTACCACCCATATACCTAGAAAGTGTGATATATTAATTTACATATTAAACATTATATGCAATATATATATACACAGTATATATATGATTTGCAATGTGGACATTATTAACCAAGCAACCAAAGAGTCTTCAAATACTCACCTTTTTTTTCCTGGGCTCACTTTGGTTCTCTTGCCCTGGGTTCTGTTTTCCTAGGCTCACCTTGGTTCTCTTTCCCCGGGTTCTGTTCTCCTGGCCTCAACTGGGTTCTGTTCCCTGGGCTCAGTTAGTTTTTGTTCTCCTGGGCTCACCTGGGTTCTGTTCTCCTTGGCTCACTTGGGTTATGTTCTCCTGGCCTCACCTGTGTTCTCTTGCCCTGGGTTCTGTTCTCCTGGGCTCACCTGGATTCTGTTCCTGTGTTTCCTCAGAGATCCGAGAGGCGTTCAAGGTTTTTGACCGCGATGGGAACGGCTATATCTCCAAGCAGGAGCTGGGGATGGCCATGCGCTCGCTGGGATACATGCCCAATGAGGTGGAGCTGGAGGTCATCATCCAGAGACTTGACATGGATGGTGGGTCTCTCTCTCTCTCTCTCTCTCTCTCTCTCTCTCTCTCTCTCTCTCTCTCTATCTCTCTCTCTCTCTCTCTCTCTCTCTCTCTCTCTCTCTCTCTCTCTCTCTCTCTCATTGTATTTGTCTCTCCAAAACAAGAGTGTTAAATATTGACATGTGATAAGAATGTTAATTATTCCCATGGTGTCTCGGTGTGTTGATCAATCAATAGTATTGATGATGTGTTTATCAGGTGACGGTCAGGTGGACTTTGAGGAGTTTGTCTCGTTGCTCGGACCCAAGCTGTCCGCCGCCGGGATGCCCGATAAGTTCTATGGAGCAGACTTTGATTCGGTCTTCTGGAAGGTCTGTGTTCCATCATCACTCTTATTCACTCTATAGTATCTCTTTTGACTACTTGGAGCGATTTATGCTTCGTTATTTCATCCATTGGTTGTAACTAAAATGTCTGTTACATCACAGCCATAATAATTCAAGCACACAAGGATGCTGAACTTAAAGGCAACAGTTGCCTTATTGCTTTTCTAACTAGAGATTTGTTCAGTAGTTCTAGTGTAATAACCTTTTAGACCGCTAGAATTTAAATACCATTTTGAATAATCATACCTACAAATATCAATAAATAAATATATATAGGTTTTTTTATGCTGAGACTTGCAGTAGGTAATATTGTAGTTGGTGATATTGTAGTTGGTTATATTCGGAGGTTGCAAAGAAGAGCACAAAAGATCAAAAGAGAGCATGATTTTGATTATCTCCTCCCTCTCCCTCTCTGCTCCCTCCCTCTCTCTCTCCTCCCTCTCTCTCTCCTTCTTATCTTCTCCCTCTCTCTCCTCCATCCCTCTCTCCTCCCTCTCCCTCTCTCTCTCCATCCCTCTCTCTCTCCATTCCTCTCTTCTCCTCCCTCCCTTCCCCCTCTCTGCTCCCTCCCTTTCTTACTCCCCCCACTCTCTCTCCTCCTTCTCATCTCCCTCTCTCTCCTCCATCCCTCTCTCTCTCCCTCTTCCTCTCCTTCTGTGTCTCCTTCTGTGTCTCCTTCCTCCCTCCTTCCTCCCGCTCTCAGCACTCTCCTTCTTTCCCCATTCTTTCCATTGTCTCCCTCCCTCTCTCCTCCCTCCCTCTCTCCTCCCTCCTTCTCTCCTCCCTCTCGCCCCTCTCCCTCTTCTCCCTCTGTCTCTCCTTCCTCCCTCTCTCCTCCTTCCCTCTCTCCTCCCTCCCTCTCTTCCCCTCTCTCTTCTCTCCTCCCTCCCTCTCTCATCCCTATATCTCTCCTTCCTCCCTCTCTCCTCCCTCTCTCTCTCTCTCTCTCTCTCTCTCTCTCTCTCTCTCTCTCTCTCTCTCTCTCTCTCTCTCTCTCTCTCTCTCTCTCTCTCTCTCTCTCTCTCTCTCTCTCTCTCTCTCTCTCTCCTTTCTCCACCCTACCTCTCTACCTTTCTCATCCCTTTCTCCACCATTGAGAAGTGTTTCATTTCACACACCTGTGATTGACAGGCAAGATGGATTCCCTTCAGGGAAGAGAACCAATCAGATGAACCAATCAGGGAAGAAATGCTTTGTCTCATACAGAGGCAGTTCATCTAGAACCAGATGTTCTCACAGAACATTTCCCTACAGCACCTTTAGAGAGCAAATTCTTAACAATCTGTGCGCTAATGTCCCAGTGTGTCTGTCTGACGAGGTTTCTCCTGTGGATCCAGTGTGACATGCAGAAGCTGACGGTGGATGAGCTCAAGAGCCTGTTGTACGACACCTTCTGTGACCACCTGACCATGAAGGACATTGAGAACATCATCATGACGGAGGAGAGCCACCTCAACAGTCAGGAGTGCCAAGTGGATATTGACAGTAGGCTTCAATCATCATCAATATGGCCAGGCTTTATATACACACACTTATATTGTCACGGATTATGTTAGGACCCAAATGCAGCACACGGGACACCAAGGACAGTTTGTGATATTTAATGTCTGTATTCACACACTCGAACCAGACAGGGGGCAGGCAGAGACGTAGTCGAGGTCAAGAAGGTGATCAGGAACCGGGCAGGGCAGACGAACCAGGTGGGGGCAGGCGGAGGCGTAGTCGGGGACAGGCAGAAGATCGAGAGACAGGCGAGGCGGGCAACGGGAATCAGTCTGGGAATTAAACACGGGAGAGTCTGTATCATCAGGAACAATCTGGCCCCGAGTGAGTGTGTCGGGATAGGCGGGATTCAGCTGTGGGTGAGAATTAACAAGGGGGCGTGACTATCCGATGGTGTGCAGTGGGAGCGAGCAGACAGGACTGCAAACTGTGACATATATACTGTAAAGACGTATATACATAGACATATTCATAGACACATACATACACACAAAGACATATACATAGACATGTATATATCATCCATCAGTCATTTTATTGTTATTTTTATTGTATACAATATTGTTATAGTATAGAGTTGTACTGTATTAGTATGGTACATGGTATAGCATATAGTGTTACATTGTAGGAATGCATACTGTGGGAGGGAATGGGGTAAGCATGCTTGTGGCATATGGCAAATACAAATCTTGTATATATATATATATATTTTTTTTTTGTTCACACATATATATACTGTATATATATACTGTTTATATATTGGTATATAGACATATAAACATAGAAATTCACATATATATCTAGTCACATTTTGACATATTCACATAAACATAGACATATTTACACACACACACATATATATATATATATATATATACATATATATATATACATATATATGTATATGATCGGCAGCCCTGCAGCCCCAGAATAAAGGAATGTGTTGTCTGCCCTCTGTCTGTCCCCAGCGAGTCCAACACAACAGGTGAAGCACACCTGTGTGCGGAAAAGCCTGATTTGTGCCTTCGCCATCGCATTCATCATCAGCGTCATGCTCATCGCAGCCAATCAGATGCTGCGGAGAGGCATGAAGTGAATCGAGTCGTCCAATAGGATTCCAGGCAGGGGGAATAGGCTCACTAACGTTCCACAGCAGGAAGAGAACCCGGAGGTAATCTGTCTCCATTATTTCATGACCAAACACTATGACTCTAGAAGGGACCATTAAGGACATCAGGTATATAACATGGGAGCCAAGTATGACTCAAACATATGATGCTGAAATGTAAGGGACCTGTGTGTGTGAAGCTGAGCAAATACATCAATAAATAAAGACGTCAAATGAGGACAAGCTTTAGACAGTTTTTTGTTGAAGGGCCGAAATCCTTAAATATTCATCCTCCATATATACGTTAAAAGAGATTGAATACTGTAACAAAATAGGATTTCAAAGATTAATTTTAATATCGAATGTATTTGTAGCTTTTAGTAGCTATGCTGTCACCATGCAAAATGGACACATGTTTTTCAGCTGCCAAATACGAACACAAGAATACAATACAATAATACAATACAACACAACAATACAATATGACACAAGAATACAATACAAGAATACAATACAACACAACAGTACAATACAACAATACAATACAACAATACAATATGACACAAGAATACAATACAAGAATACAATACAACACAACAATACAATACAAGAATACAGCACAACACAACAGTACAATACAATAATTCAATATAACGCAACAGTACAATACAACACAAGAATACAATACAATAATACAATTCAACAATACAATACAACACAAGAATACAATACAAGAATTCAATATAACACAACAGTACAATACAACAATACAACGCAACAATACAATACAACAATACAATACAACAATACAATATGACACAAGAATACAATACAATACAACAATACAATACAACAATACAATATGACACAAGAATACAATACAACACAACAATACAATACAACAATACAATACAATACAACAATACAATACAAGAATACAATATGACACAAGAATACAATACTACAATACAATACAACAATACAATACAACAATACAATATAAAAATACAATACAATACAATACAATACAATACAACAATACAATACAACACAACAAGGGGGGGCAGTAGCTCAGTCTGTTACACTGCTCCCTGGGCAGCTGTGTATACAATAGCTGCCCACTGCTCCTCATACTAGGATGGGTTCAATGCAGAGAAACTAATTTCACTGTGTGTACATGTGACCAATAAAGAGGATTCAATCATCCAGATTAAGACAATACAACACAACAATACAACGCAATACAATACAACAATACAATACAACACAACAATACAACGCAATACAATACAACAATACAATACAATACAACAATACAATACAATACAACAATACAATACAATACAACAACGCAATAATTTGTTCAGAATACTGACTACAGACACGTATTAATACGCACTGCTAGTATGTTTTTATCCTGCCTGGATGTCTAACGTGTATTCATTTACCACATGGTTTGCACTAAAATGAGAAAGCAACTGACAGCTTGGGTGTGTGAATGGTAGAGGATGGTTTGATGTTATTGAGGTTTAGAATCAGCAGTTGAGAATAACCTTTTTAACAACTTGACTAAGGAAGGACGAAGGGCACAACATGGATGCTACATGACAGAGCAGATCTGTTGGGAATCCGTGTAGCAATACATTTATGCAACGCACGGAAAACCCAACTCAAAAGTGGCATTTCATATCTGTGGAAAACACCAATGCTGCTGCATTCCTAGTTATAACCAGGGTTAGAATGGGCATGTGGACCTGGTTATAGTAAGTATCAAGTACCAACTCACAATATCAGTGAAACACCATCACTGGATTTAATTACCAATAAGAATGAGGGTATTGACAGGCTAAATATATTTAAATATATTTAAACAACAACAGCTCATTTGCATGTACACTACTTTTTTGTTGTGGTGTGTTGTGTGTAATTAACGCAAGAACAGATCCTGATGTCTTTCAATGATTATGCAAATTGTAAAGTGATTGTTTCAAATCTTCTTAATCTTAATGTTAATCTTAATGTTTTGTGTGGACATTGAGACAGTTAGAAAACAATGTTTTTAATGCTGTGAATGCTTTAAACATATCGTGATCAATGTTGTTTGGTTAATAATACATGAAAGCAACTTAATGTCACTTTGGTTTAAAAGACAACATTGTTTTATTTTATTAGTTATATAGTAATATTTATTTTATAATTAGTAATATTTTCTTACTTGAAAGAGTGACTGATTAAATCTCATGATTTGATGACGAATGTAAACATAATATTATCATTATTGCCCCCCCCCCCCCATTATATTTTCAGAAGCTTTTTGCTTTACAAATCTTCATCACGTCAAAATACTTTTAACAAATAACGATATATTTGTGAGTGTTAAATTTGAACCATAACAAAGGCCAGTGTGAGATGAGAGAAATCCTGGCATTGCATTATGGGAATTCTATCTTGTATCTCGTTCCTGTTTGTATGTGAAATCTTGAATGTGACGTTACTTCACTTCCTGTTAACACTAGAGTATTGCATTTATGTGTAATGTATACTGTAGCTATTGTATCAATAATAACAGTGATTGCTCTGTATGTTATCGTGTGTATAAGAAGGTTTATGAAGTATAGCAAAAATATATATTGTCCGAAGATAGACAATATATCAGGACTTCTTTAGATGTTTCTGTGTTTTCATGTAGTACTACGGTCAAACACTGTGCATAATACCCTGTGTCATCGTAACTACTGAAACATTTATACAAATCCATTTGGTGAAATGCACTCTCTTCGTAAAAAACTAATAAAATGCTGCTGAACGTCAGTCGCTGAGACTGTCACTAATAATGTGAGTATTAATAAGTGTGTGAATGCAATATCTACTTCAGACAAGGAATGAAAACTCCACGTGTGACCTGTTAACATCTGGTTTCTTTGGGACCAACCGTCGTTTGTTTGTTCTGTTCTACAAAACGTTTGTTAGCGGATAATTTCATCAGTGCTGTCTTGATGCATGAGTCCAATAAAATGAATTATACCAGATAGAAGTCAGACAGCCTTCTCATTCTTATTTCTTTGCAAGATTTACGGCATAATAATAATAATAACAATAATAATAATAATAATAATAATAATCATAATAGTAATAGTAATACTAATACCCTAAAGGACTTTGGGTTGGGTCTGCAAATAACAACATGGTATCTCAATTACAATATTATAACAACAATTATAATGATAGAAAGGAGAAAAGGTTAAGTTACATATGTTTGAAGTAGTCCTAACTAGTAGTCCTTACTAGTAGTCCTAACTAGTATTCCTAACTTCAGGTTGAGCCCCACACTACCAACTGAAATACCGGACTTTAATATGCAGAACTAGCCGGGGAAAGGAAGGAACTCCGGAATCCATCCCCTCAATCTGTACTAAGATCATTAAAAACTATTTTACATCCTTCGGCCCATGTCTTTAGACACCAGGAGCTTAATGGCTTTAAGATGTCTAAATCAATTACCCAGGGGGCTTTTAAACAGCTCTAAAATACCACACAGAAAGCCTGGAAACTCCAACTCCAACTCCATATATTGAATATTTTATTAGTGGAGTTTCATTGTTTTGGTCCAGATTGCTGTAATCCTGTCCAGATCTCTGTTGTAAACTAGAATACTGCTATGAAAGAATAGGATGCAATTGTTAATTAATCGTGCATGTGTTTTGGGAATACCAACTTAGGCTGAAAAACTGTCCAAAACAGTCAATACGTTTTCTAGTGAATTTGATTAGTCAAAATGCAAATGGTTGCAGTGCAACTATCAGTTAATTTCCACGACAACCTGAGAATACCCCTTCTGTCTCTTGGTTTAGACGATTAGGATTGATAAGTGTGCCGTGACAAATCAATTGGCATTTTAATTATCCTCCTCTACTCACAGGTGTGTGAGTGTCGGGCGTAAATGTCTTCTTGGCATCAGAACAATAATTATGAGTATGTTCTCAAATGAACAGCTCAACAGACTGTAGTCCAGATCAGGACCAGATTCTGAAAAGCAATTACTTGGACATCCCATGCCGTCACTGTTATGTTCCCTTAAATGGTTA
Organism: Muraenolepis orangiensis; assembly: GCA_027704905.1. Taxonomy (NCBI): domain Eukaryota; kingdom Metazoa; phylum Chordata; class Actinopteri; order Gadiformes; family Muraenolepididae; genus Muraenolepis; species Muraenolepis orangiensis. Next base: position 23,588,378 of record CM051006.1, read on the forward strand.
CAAAATAATATATGCTCATTTAAATGATTCTCTCTCTGTGGAGGGATCAGCTGATTCACAGCGGTCAGTCACTGGCTGGAAGGTTCCAGCTCAAAGGAACCGTTAGTTGGTTCATGTTATTTTATGTAATTACATTTTATTTCATGTTATTTCATGTTATTTTAGGTTTAATCATGTGAATTTATGTTATTACATGTGATTTCATGTGATTTCATGTTATTTCATGTTATTACATGGTATTTTATTTAGTTTCAAGATGTTTTTATTTGCCATATGCAACAAGTACAATGGAATGCTGACTCCCCATTCCCTCTCGCAGTATGAATTTCCTACAATTGAACACTATATACTATACGATGTACTATACAATACTATACTATAACAATACTGTAAAAAAATGTAATAACAATAAAGTGACGATGATATAAACATGTGTTGAATTGTGCAAAAAGCATTTAAAAAGCATTTTAATGTGCCAGTAGTGCAGCAGCGTCATGAATTGATGACTGAAGCATCATTACATTATAGTCATGAAGAAGACGCTTGTGTCCAAAGCGACTTACAATAGTGCGTTCAACAAAGGTAACAAGAGAACAATCTACTATTATATATTTTTTCTAACAATATAGAAAAATATCTAACTAACTAACAAGCAAACAATCTACTAAGTAAGGGATGAGTCAGTGGTTGGGTGGGGGAGTTGTTGGACGGTTTGTAGTCCGTAATGGTCTGGATGCCCTGCCACATACGTCGGGGATCAGAGTTGTTGAAGTGGTCTTCAACCCTAAGCTTGTAGTTGAGCTTGGCCAGCTTGATGCCCTTGTTCTCAGGTTAGCCCTGGCTAAACAGTAGGCCTGTGCATCGCCCGACCTAAAAGCAGCGTCACCTGCATTTAGGAGTAGGTGGACCTCTCTGTTCGTCCACAGCTTCTGTTTGGGGAATGCCGTGATCTGTTTGAGGGTGGTGACAGTGTCAATGATGGAGTTGATATAATCCAAAACAGAGACGGTGTGGGAGTCCAGGGTAGACTGGGAGGCAAACAGGCTCCAATCTGTGTGTAGAAACCGGTTCTGTAACTCAGTCTGCTCCCTCAGATCACACTTTGACTGTCCTAACGGTGGGCTTCACACGCTTGATGAGTGGTGTGTACTTAGGCAGCATGAACAAAGAGACATGATCACTCTGTCCAAAGTGGGGGAGGGGGACGGCTTTGTAAGCATCAGCCTTGTTGGTGTAAACCAGGTCTAATGTTCTCTCTCCTCTTGTAGAGCAGAAGACATGCTGGTGAAATTTGGGGAGCAGTCTTTAAGTTGGCATGATTGAAATCGCATAATAAAGGCTGCCTCTGGGTGGGAGTTCTGCTGTTTGTTAATAGCAGTTTGCTTAGCATTAGAATCTGGAGGTATGTAAGCCACAGTTATAATGGTGGCTGTAATTTCCCTGGGTTGGTTAAAGGGTCTACATATTTATGCTGTAGTGAAATTCCAGAGAATTGTTTATTCCTTTGGTCTGGGTTTTATTTTATTCTGAGAATGGACAATGTGTTTATTAGTATTAGTCCTTTTGACATCACAAGGTGTCTAAACATAACATGGTATTCATTGTACGCTTGTAATTAACCATGTAAATATCTTTCACATGCATTGGTCCATGGTTCTGACACTCAAGGACCTTTAAATGATTGTGTCCCAAACTGCCCAAATACTAATGAGCACATGAGGCTACGTGAAGCGGTGTTTTAGGGAATTCTATTTCATCTGCCATGACAAAATGAGAGACAAACATGTTGGTATATTAAAATACCCAGAGAGGTTTCCAAGGCGCTGGTGATATGGACCTCAGGCGAGAGGTCCTCGTCCTTCTTCACGACACATGAACAATCGGGCATTTGAAGCAGCCGCACAGTGACATTCATTAGCTTGGCATGAACATAAAATTGTGTTTTTGTGAAAATGAGATGAGATGTAGAATTAGGTAATTATAAGAGACTCAAGATTAATACTTTAATAGTTCCTGACATGTTAATATTAAGAGACTCATCTCTTAATAAGTACCATGTGTAACATTGAAAGAATTATAATCTCTTCTTTTTATGGGTAAGAATTCAGGATGAAATTAACATATTATTGATTACATACTGTATCTACAGACAAAGAGCTGTGCTCAATACAATTGTTGCTTTATAAAACAAAAAATGTATCAGACAAGAAAATAATTAACAAATAACTAAAACCTAATAATAGTAATCTACACATTTTTCAGCTCAATATTTCAGAAATATCTGCCAATAGCTGACATGTCAAACACAAAAGTGGAACTGCAAGATGGCAGCAACAGTCATTCACAACCACAACAACAGTCACTCACAACAACAGCGTCACTCACAACAACAACAGAGTCACTCACAACAACAGAGTCACTCACAACAACAACAGAGTCACTCACAACAACAGAGTCACTCACAACAACAACAGAGTCACTCACAACAACAACAGGGTCACTCACAACAAGTCAGTCACAACCACAGAGTTGCTCCCAACAGGCGAGAACACAGCTCCACATCAGGAGGAGGAAGTGAAGCTTCCCTTTCAGACGTGGTTCACTTCAGGGATCAGAAGAGGAGACAACAACACTGCACCGTGACCTTGTGAAAAGTCACGTCTCAGGTTCTTTTTTGAAATACTGAGCATCACTCATCCCCATTCCGTGTTCACGTCCACCTTCCACCCCCCCAGGGGTGGAGGCCGGAGGGAGGGCGGGAGGTCGGGGAAGGAGAGGAGACGTCCAATAACGCCGCTCTCCGTTTGGTCTTCTTCCTCCTCGTCCTCTTCCTCTTCCTCATCCACCACTCTGTAGGGACCACATACCGGAGGAGTTAGCATTAGTCACGCTGACCTGTGACGGATAAGAGCTAATGAGGCTACGTCGTACCCGCCAGCGCCCGAGGACAGCTTCCGCTTCTGCCTCTTGGTGAGCCACTCCTGGAGGCCAGAGGCCGCCGAGCCTCGGAACTTGGGCTCCTCTCCGCGACTTCTCTCTTCTGAAGACGAAAGGAAGAACCACGAGTGGCTCAGAGAATGTCTTAAAGGACAAACAACAATCAACCCTTCACGATGTCCCTCGGCTTCACTGAAACATCAGTTAACAACATCCTGTGAAATATGAATACCACCTTATTACTACCGCTTCTGCCCTACAGTGCTTCACAGTGAATGTGCCAAGAATGTAAACAATAGCGATATTCACTGGTATGTTTTCCTCCGCACCTTGACATGGACTCCAGAAGACCAGAGTCTATACCGTAGTGTACATACAGAGACCAAGAACCCTAAATGCTTTTGGGAAGTAATGTTACCAAATGATCTTGTTAAAGGATGTTCCAGTGCAGCCAGGAAAAGGTTCCCCCAGTTGGACCCCTCAGCCCGTAGGGTATCTGTCCTTACGGACAGATACTCAGATGGTGGAATAATCTCAAGCCTTGAGGTAACGCAGTGAACAGTGCCACCTTGTGGTCATAACTCACCTTCCACTTGCAGTCTTAAATGTTCCATCTGTTCTTCGGACATGTGAGAAAAGCGACAACTGGGCCCAAAGCCGCAATTCCCTGAAGTGGAGGAGAGAAAGTTAAGACGCAAAGCTTTGTACAAAATGAAATAGAAAGTCGTGACTTTTATTTGACCGTGATCCTACCAGTCTGGAGGAACTTCCGGCAGGGTTGCTTAGTTTGCTCATCCTGCAGAATGGCTGCCGTGTCTTATTGATGACAAACATGAGACAATCAGGACCTCTTGACAGTCACCTTATGCTTCTAATGAAAACAGGTTAACAAATCCACAGAGACATGGCTCAACATTGCTGCAAGTCCTTAAAGTAACGCTAAATGGTTTTTTTTTTCTGAAATTCGATCTTATTTACCAAACCTAAACACATACTGCAGCTTTACTATAAATACCTTCAGCATGAAGGTAATATTGTACTATAATGTTAGCCCTGTGTCACTTCTGAACCATCCCTGGAAGAAGGGATCTCTCACTCTGGTTCCTTCTCAAGGTTTCTTCCTCCATCCTTAAGGGATTTTTTTAACTAGTTAGGCTAAGGGCTAACCCTAACCATTAACCCGTACATATGAGGCCTGTGAAGCCCTTTGAGACCGTGATTAAGGGCTCGACTAATAAAGTTGACCCAGCCTCACCTCGGAAGTGGTCAAACCACGCCTTCTTAGCTCTGTGGTGCTGAACACCGTTTAGGTGTTTCTTCCGGTTGTGCATGTTGTCCTGGAAGGAGCGGTCACAGTAGTCACAGTGGTACCGCCTCCCCATGGCTGGAAAATGAAAAGAATAATAACAGGGAGGAAAGCTCAAGGGGTACAGCGGGTCATCTGTCAACCGGAAGGTCACTGGTTCGATCCCCTCCTCTTGTCCCTGAGCAAGACACCCTAACCCTGACCTGATTAGATGGCTGTCTCCTTGGATGACACCGCCGGAGTTGGTGAATTAATGGGTGTATGAGTGTATATGAATGTGTGTATGAATGTGTGCAAGAATGTGTATATGAACTTGTGTATGTATGGGTGAAAGTGAGTGCTGTATAAATGCAGTCCATTTACCGTTCATAACATGTGACACATGTGAAGCCGTATAACATCTGAGCTCCAACCATAATATACTGTATATCTAGGCTATAATACTATAATATATAGACTATAATATAGACTATTATACTATAATATATATAGAATATATAGACCATAATATATATAGACTATAATACTATAATATATATAGTATTGATAGACCATAATATAAAGACAATAATATATATATATATATATATAAACTATAATACTATAATATATATAGAATAAATAGACTACAATGTATTTTATTATTTAATTATTATATTATAAAGACATGCAAAACAGCATGTCTTCATAACAGCAAGAAACAACGTTAGCGTTAAAGTCAACTCGTACTCGTACTCTGTTAGCCCTACAAACAAACATTAATAACCAATAACATCAAATAACATCATAGTAATAAGTAATATGAGTAAGTAATAGTATATAGTAGCACAAAGAAATAACAACCAACACATCCTACAAAGAAAAAAACGAAAACTTCTCTCACCGATTTTGTTATCTCAACGGGAAGGGACGTATTGTGACGTCATATCCGTGTTTAGTGACGTAGGGCCAAACATACTGAAACGAATACAAACCGAGAAGTTAAAATAATAACCCTAAAGCGTATTAATAATAACTCAATTACAAATAACAACACATTTTTTTAATTTCGGGGACACTGATCCCACCTACATTACGAAATAAACGTCAAATAAATTAAACGGAAGTGAGTAAAACGGGCTTCCGGTTCCGCCCCCCCTCCAGACTCCACTGTGCTGTCAACATGGCGCTGGGAAAGATGGTCTACAGCTTGCTGTTCCGGAGGACTTCCACTTTCGCCGTCACTATCATGGTTGGAGCGGTGTTCTTTGAGCGCATCTTCGACCAGGGAGGGGACGCCGTGTTCGAGGAGATCAACCGTGGGGTGAGTGTCTTTAATCAGCCTCCTGCCTCTAAAACATGACCTTCTGAATAGAGGACGAACGGAGGCTAGCTTCAGGTGTTAGCATGCAGGGAGCTAGCTCCATAACACCAGATTTCAGTTGCATTCCATTAATATAGATATTACATAAGGTTCATTCAACAGGTAGGCAAGATAACTACTAGTCGCCATAATAGTATAATGTATACATACACATACAATAACGTAATATATAATACATCACATTTCCTCCAAGAGCAGAACCAGTGCTCAGGTAAAAGTACAATAACTGGCTCCCTAGATTTAACACAATTCAAGATTTGTATTTCCCATTTGCAACAAGTACAATCGAACGCTTACTCTCCATTCCCTTCCACAGTATGAATACAACAATACCATATAATGCTATACTATAATAAACTATACAATACTGTCTGTGTGTGAGAGAGTCTATGTATATGTGTGCGTTTTCTAATTGTTTTCTAAACGCTGCTTTTGTTTCAGAAACTCTGGAATCACATCAAACATAACTACGAGAGCAATGAGTAGGATGTTTCCTACATGTTCATCCTGTGTGGTCCCTTCTCCGAAACCTCTCCCTGAACCACTTTGGACAATGTCGTGACTGTGGGGTCTGAGAGACATCTGGTGGAGGTTCTATGGACCGGACCACAGCCTCGATGGATAAACCTTCTCGTCACCATGTCCTCTTCTGTCAATAGTTTGTCACGCTTTGTCCCGTCTCCAGGATTGTTGTTAAATTAAACAAACCAGTATGTCTACAGTGGTTTCATTTTTTAATGAAGTCTATTCCAGAGTATGTGTGTCTGTCAATGACAGTGTTGCTTAAACTAGGGCAATGTTACCGTTGAGATGATGGGTGGTAATAAATTGCTGGCTTTAATAAGACAATAGTTAATCTGAGTGAGATCTTGATGTTACCGGCCCAAAAATACCTTCAATTTGGAAGAGGAGTATTTGGAGTGTCAGGAATGGAATACAGACTTCATGTTAAATAGATACAAGCTGGCCTCCCTCATAACTGCTGTGTCACACGATGTCCAAAAGGTTCCATTTTATTTTTCATAAAATTAGCCAACAATACACATCTAATATGAGGTTAAGGTAGTAAGTAAAGATTAACCTAGTTGTTGGCTTGGTAAGAATAGTAAATTAAACTCGAATTATATTTAAATTCATTGTCAGTGTTCCGCACAAGTACAGTACATCTAAAGGAATTTGGCATCTAACCAGAGTGCAAATGTTTCAGTATAGTGCATGGTAATATATAATGTACAGTTGAATAATATGTAAAAACGGTCTACTAACAAAACTACAACTAAAAACAGGTATAACATAACTTGGAGTAGGTATGAGATATGTGAAGTATGAATGTAAGTATACAAGTATTAACAGGTAGTGAGCAGGGGTATGCAGTTGTATCAAAATATAAATATTTATGAATGTATATAGAGCTAATGCTTCCGTATTTGCACCCATGTTTCAAGGAATCCTGGCTGTGAAACTAAATGTAGTTTTTAACCAATCTTGCTTTAAGCAAGAAACGTACCTTACGTGTCTTGTTGGGGATCTCTTTAAGAAGAATGCAGACTTCAGTTTCCAGCAGGTGGTGGTGTTGTGACTGAAGACTCGTGATTTCAACACTATTAATAGAGGACACCTGGCGTGTTGCTGTTGACTATAGTGGTTTGTTGTATTTAGTTTTTAGGTATTAGTATATTTTGTGTGCATTTATTCCCCCTGTCTCAACTGTTGCACCTTAATTTCCCTCGGGATAAATAAAGTAATCTTGAATCTTGGTAAAATAGATGGGTGGGCCCATGTGTCTGAGGTCATCATAGCACTCATTCTCATCAAACCAAAAATACCAATATATTATGTCTCACTTAATGGTTATCTAAAATGACTAATCTGAGCTTTCGTGTATCCTATGCATGGGTTAATTCGGCCTAATCCAATGAAATGTGTTATAACAAGACTATTGCAGGTCTGTGTAGGCCTATTCATATACGGCTTTGGACTACCAGGTTCAAGGACCGTTTCTATCCACAGGCAGTGTGCCTACTGAACTGCTAGGAGAGATGCCACTATCATAACATTGTCATTAACATTACACTTTCATACTTTGCTGGACTCTCTAGACTTATTACAGTTACTGCACTGTTCTGCACTGTATTCGTGATGCTGCTGCACTACTGGAACTTTTGGCTTTTAAAGGCTTTTGGTGTGTCAGCCGGACTATCTCATTTCTGTACTCTGTTTCGTCGCCCTCGCTTATCAGGCCGTCATGTTGTTGGCAAACTTGATAATCTGATTATTGCTGTGCCTGGCAGTTGCCTGACTGTTGCAGATGCGTTGTAGATGTCTGTGAACACAGGATCCAGCTGGTCAGCGCAGGTCTTGTAGACACAGGATGGAACTCCGTCTTGGCTGGCTGCCTTCCCTGCTTTCACCCTCCTAATGGTTTTGCGGACCTCGGACTCGGCCAGTTGTAGAACGTAGACTTCCTCAGAGTTCCCCTTTTTCAAAGCCAGCGTAAAATGTGTCACCTCGTCTGGTAGTTTGGGGTCATTGTTGGTTGACTGCCCATGAGCTCCCCTTGTAGTTGGAGAGGACCCTCAGACCTTGCCACCTGGTGTCAGAAGGTGTCAGAGCCCAGAACTGTCCAATTTGTTTTTGTAATCCAATTGACCCTTCTTGATAGCGTTCCATACTTAGTGTTTTTGTAGTGATCGGAGTCGCCTGTTGTGAAAGCGCTACTCTGTTCCCTTCGTTTATTCTGAATGCCGTCTGTCCAGCGACGCATGTTCTTTAAAACTTTGGGCGTGGACCTCATCTTCTGCTTGTGGTAAGTAGAAGCACGGAGGCGTGGTCTGACTTTACAACATAATAAAAAAAGGTATAACGGTATAACAGTGATCATATAACAGTGAGTCTTGTTCTTGTTTTGTCGGACATGTTGATCATATTTTGGTAATACCCTTTTTAAATTGCATTGGTTGAAGTCCCCCGCTATGATGGGGACTGCCTCGGGGTAGCGATTCTGTTTGCTGGCGATCATATGAGATAACACATATGGTGACTTGCTATATAATATATAATATATCTGTTATTGCCCAGTACAGCGTTATATTATATTATATATGTGTTATTCCCCAGTACAGTGTTATTACAGTCCTTTACATTACATTATACAGCCTAGTTATATATTTAGTTATATAATATAGGCGCTTGCTACATCAGAATTACGGGTTAGAGGGGGTTAGAGGTTAGAGTTAAGGGTTAGGGGTAAGGGGAAAGGGTTAAGGGTAGAGGTTAGGGTTGTGGTTAAGGGTTAGGGTTAAAGGTTAGGGGTTAGGGTTAGGAGTCGCCTGTTAGATAAAGGGTTAAGGGTTGTATGTATGTATGTTGTATGTATGTTTTTTTAATGTGCAAATACAACTTTGGCAAAGCCTTCTTATGTCTTTGTTCATTCAAGCTTTTTTAATGCTTTGTTATTGTTATTATTATTATTATTATTATTATTATTATTATTATCATACAAGATACAAGATATTTTATTGGCCAATTGCAACAGGTGCATTGGAATGCTTACTCTCCATTCCCTCCCGCAGTATAGATCTCATAAATCACAAATAAAAATAATATGTACATGTGTTGAATTTACATGTTTTTTTTTTCTTTTACAGCAGCATCATGAATACAGTGCAGTAGCTGTGATTCCAGGAAGTCCAGCAAAGTATGTAAGTGGAATGTTAATGACATGTTATGAAAGTGAAAGTGGTAGCACTCCTAGCAGTTCAGTAGCAGTTGTTATTATTGTTGTTGTTGTTGTTGTTGTTGTTGTTGTTGTTATTATTTCACAGATGCTCTAGGGGTGCAGCCATGGCGGGTTGAGCGTGTGGCTTAAACCCGACTAAACAGCACACACCCATTTTGCCTTCCTTCCCATTGGCCAATCACTTCTTGTGGGCGGACTTTTACTTCCATGTGGTCGGTCACCGGTCAGACCCCACGCAGACTGACGGAGCTTTCGCACCGGTGCGTGTCCAGAGAATACAACTTATTACGCACGGCAGGACCCACTTGTCCTCCTCCTCCTCCTCCGACCATCTAAAGTGATGTCGTACACCGGACTCAGGGCCCTGGTCCTGGCCAACACGCGGGGGACACCGCAACTTGTGTCCGGGAGGAGGCTTCGGTCGACCGTCGCGTCCACCAACATTCAACCGGAGGATCCACCGGTGAAGGAGAAGAAGAAGGAGCAGCAGCTCGACGACGTGACCGCGAGTCCCGGTTCGAAGACGCTCCAGGACGCGCCGCCGTGTTACGCGGAGGTGGACTTCAACAACACGAAGGAGGCTTACAGGAGCAAGGACAACGTGGAGCTGCTCCGGAGCATGTTCGTCTTCAAGCTGTGCACCTTCGATTTCCTGGTGGATAAGAACAAGGAGGTACGTCAGTTGTTACATGCACGTAGATGTGTCTATAGTTAAGAGAAGCAGTCCTGTCTTAATGTTACAAGTTGATATATATATATATATAGATATATATAAGTTAGTTATTAATGAACATGCAGAAGTGTCTACATGTACACACGAATCAGTCCTAACGCGCGGTGTTGTGGTGTCAGCTGATGGCCATAAGTAAGAAGGTTTTCGGCCAGCGGCTGTTCGAGAGGCTGATGAAGATGACCTTCTACGGTCAGTTCGTGGCTGGAGAGGACCACGAGTCCATCAAGCCCCTGATCCGGAAGAACCAGGCGTTCGGCGTCGGGGCTGTTCTGGACTACAGCGTCGAGGAGGACCTGACGCAGGAGGAGGCGGAGAGGAAAGAAATGGAGTAAGTGCGCATAGGGGGGAGTCGACGGTGTTTGTTCAGCTGTGCTTATAATAACAATAGCATTATATCAATTGAACACATTATAAATTATGTTCAAACAACCCACTCGAGGATGCACTTAAAGTGCACTACATTATTTTAAACATTAAGTAAAAGCTTGTATTAAACCCGGCACTGTGGGCCGGTCACATGATTAAACCCTAATTGTAAACAAGCCCCGGACACGCCGCCCCTCACGTTGATTGGTGTGTCTGGGCACTGGTTACGCAACCCGCCGCCTGGGGTGTCCACGTGTGGAACATTTTAAGAACAACTTAGCCCGTCATACCAGCTATGTCACTTTACTGGGGTTGGATACAAATCGACATAACAAAAGAATGATTTAGAAGTTATGCTATGAAGCCAGGTTCATCTGGTTTTAAATGAACATTATTGTTCATTGAATCATTGATATGGTGTAACATGGAAAAGGGGGCAGCACAAAGGTTACTGCAGCAAACTGTAGGTCTGATTCACATGTTTGGGAGGCCCACCATGTTATCTGGTTCCACACGCCTGTGGTGGGCGGCCCCTTTTTGACTTATTGGCTCAGATCTAGGGAGATAACTTATTGTACTTTTACCTGAGCACTGGTTTGGCTCTTGGAGGAAATGTTATGAATTATATATAATATTATGTATGATATTATATATGTATGTATGTATATTAGAGTGTTTTTATTATTAAATGTGCAGTAAGTCCAACAACAAGCCACAGGTCAGAATAAATAATAATAATAATATCATGTAAACAATAGTAATGATGCATATATAACATGGTTGTATATTGTATATTGTATTTCAATGTTTCTGTGGATCTGATTTGAAGTATTTCCTGTCTTTCAGCTCCTGTGTCTCGGAGGCCGAGAAAGACAGTCCAGGTTGGTGTGTTTTCCAAAAATGTGACTTCCAATTTGCTATTAGACATGTTGTCCATTATATTAGACATATTATATTTGACATTTTGTATTAGACACGTTAAATGAGACATGATATATTAGACATGTTATATTAGACATGATGTCGATTATATTAGACATGTTATATTAGACATGTTGTCCATTATATTAGACATGTTATATTAGACATGTATACGTTATATTTCTTTGTATTCTGATCAAAATAAGACATAATGAATGTGTTGCAGCTCAGCTAACCGACCACGTCCTGCAGAGCTTGACAAAAGTAAACCTTGCATTTGTATAAGAATGGACCATGGATCTTCTCACTTTTATATTACATTCAGTGGTTCTCCAGTCCTGTCAAGTTTCACTGAGACCAAAATAACATAACCCTAACTAACCTTAAAGTAGGAACTTTACCTCTTTTCAACCAGTTGGGATCTGTTGATCCCTTTTAACACTATATCTCCAATAGATAGAGATAAGGTTGTTATAACACTATATCTCTAATAGATAGAGATAAGGTTGTTATAAACACTATGTCTCTAATAGATAGAGATAAGGTTGTTATAACACTATATCTCTAATAGATAGAGATACGGTTGTTTTAACACTATATCTCTAATAGATAGAGATAAGGTTGTTTTAACACTATCTCTAATAGATAGAGATAAGGTTGTTATAACACTATATCTCTAATAGATAGAGATACGGTTGTTTTAACACTATATCTCTAATAGATGGAGATAAGGTTGTTTAACATATCTAATGCAGATGGATCAGAGATCGGTGGAAAAGGCTGTTAGTTTGGGCTGTCAGTTCTGTTGGTGTTCTTGTTGTTCTGGTGATCTGTGGTTCTGTGAACATTTCTTCTTGGACCAGCTTGGTCTCTAGGGGCTTGAGGGGAAGCTGGTCTGCATGTCCGATACGTGGGGGAACTTTATGGTGCCTGGTGCAGCTGTGTGGGATTCTGTGACCTGCTGTCCTTGTACATGACATTGTGTGATTACTCTTATATATATTATACGGTATACTGTATTACATTACATGTATCTGTATAACATGTATCTGTAGTACATGTATCTGTATTACATGACATGTATCTGTTACATTACATCACAAGTATCTGTATTACATATTTACATTACATTTTTGTGTTGGCGAACACTTTAAAACAATTAAAAACAAAATAGTAATAATAATAAGGAAACGGAATCAGGAAAAACCCAAAACAGTAAAATCGCCAATGAATCAAGGAAACACCATGAACATTATTGTTCCAATAGATGTATTGATTTAGTTGTGTGTCATTTGAGTGCAGCTATTGACCGGGAGAAGAAGTACAAGGCCCATCGGCAGTTTGGCGACCGTCGCGGTGGGGTCATCAGTGCCCGTACGTACTTCTACGCCGACGAGGCCAAGTGTGACCTCCAGATGGAGACCTTCCTGAACTGTATCCGGGCCTCCGGTACGTCAATATCCGCTGACGTAGGCAGACGAAGCCTCGTGACGAAGCTCCGTCCTACAGAATTTAAATCAAACGCGTGTGATTCTCAATTATTTTTTGGTGTCCTCTTCCAGAGAAACTTGTTCAGCACATTTTGAGCTCAGACGCTGTGTTACAATCACACAACCTGTCCATCTGTGAAAACACGTTTCCGAGCCACTGGTTTCATGACATTGTTCCTCTTTTCATTACATTACATTACATTATTATTCAGCATACGCTTTTATCCAAAACCACTTGAATAGTGAATAGTTTTTTTATAATAGTATAACATCACAATAGTATTTTCCTTCTGGAAATGAAATTGAGTGACTGTGACTTAATCAAATATTATTATTGAATTTATTTTCATTTTTTAATCATTAATTAGACCGCCACTTATGTTATTGTCACAGCATTGCTACGGTTGTAGAGTTGGTTATACTGAAATGAGTTTGAACACGTGTTTTGTTGATCTTGCTACAGTTATGTCTTTGATCTGGAATCAATTAAATTTGTTTTTATGAGTTCAATCTAGTTACCATGCAGAGCAAACGGGTAGAATCCACTTTCTGTTACCATGATGAATGAAACGCTACTATATAATTATTACTATATAGCCCAAAGCACATTTTCCAAAATATTCTTGTTCTATAATAAATAAAGTGTAAAAATCCAGCCTGTGTACATAAATACATAAATGGTGTGTACACAGGGTGTGTGCCCCTTCTATGTTTTTTTAGGCTTCAGGCATCAAACACATTTTCATTTTTTTTCAGGGGGAAGTTCTGATGACGGATTTTCTGCAATTAAAATGACTGCCCTGGGACGACCACAGTTTCTCGTAAGGTTTATCTCATCCTTGTTTCCAGTCATTTTCTACATCTGCATTTGCCCGATCTCTGTGCTCCCCTAACCATGGCGTTGAATCCAGACGGTGAGTCGTGTTTCGTGACCCCACAGCTCCAGTTCTCTGAGGTCCTGGTGAAATGGCGTCGCTTCTTCAATGTCCTCGCCGCACAGCAGGGAAAATCTGGAATGACCGCTTTAGAGCAAACCCTGGACCTGGACCAGCTAAAGGTCTGTAGCCGGAGGCAGACGTGTAGAGTATCTGACATTGTTTTCTGTGGCTCATTGCACTGCTAACGTGTAACTGAACTGTACTCTTAATAGTGTACTATTAACAGTACAAAATGTACCTTTTCCTGCTCTCACTGCTTGGCTGCCGGTCTTCAGGAGAGTTTGACCAAATTCGGTGTGGGAGCCCAGAGGGACATTGACAACTTGTTGATCAGGGAGAAGCTAGGTTCGTCAGGGTAAGCTGCTGATTTGTAAATAATTTCTATATTATAAATCAAGTCCACACCATGATGAACTATTCCTTCCATCTATTTATACTTTATCTTTACTTACATCACTGACTGAAGGCCATTTTACCATTTCACACTAATATCTTTATCCCACAGTACTATAGATCTCCTCGACTGGAATAGTTTAATTGATGATACGACGGAAATCGCCAATCTCCTGATGGTCCCGAACCTAGAGGTAAGGGTGACGCTGCTGTAGGTGGGAGAGAAAGAGCAGACAAAACGATCAGTGGCAGAGAAACCATTGAGAAGTGTTGCATTCACACACCTGTGATTGAACCAATCAGGGGGAGATGCTCTAATTGGTCAGAAAATAGCCTAGAGCGGTCTTGATTTGAATTGCAGAGGTGGTTGAACTAGAACCAGTACCTTTTTAATTTGACGCATGTAAAATTAATGGATGTTATGCAAACATTTAGAGCGGGAAGCTGGAGCCGCTGTTGAAGAAGTTTACAGCGGAGGAAGAGCGGCAGATGAAGAGGATGCTGCAGCGTGTGGATGTTCTGGCAAAGGTAAGAAAGACACTCCAACACACGTCTCTTATTCAAGTTACACACCGTCTTACAGAAATTCTCATTCATCCTCCATTGGAGTCCGTTTGCCTCCAATGGAGGCTCCGACACCGACATTGACTCCTACACTTCCTCTGTTTTGAATTATATAAACTCAAGCATTCAAACAGATCACAACATTCTCCAACCAGAAGCCCTGGATGAACAGAGAGGTCCGCCTACTCCTTAAGGCACGTGACGCTGCTTTTAGGTCGGGTGATGAACAGGCCTACTGTTCAGCTAGGGCTAACCTGAACAAGGGCATCAAGCTGGCCAAGCTCAACCACAAGCGTAGCGTTGAAGACCACTTCAACAACTCTGATCCCCGACGCATGTGGAAGGCCATTACGGACTACAAACCCTCCAACAACTCCCTCCCAACCACCGTCTCATCCCTCCCTGACAAACTCAATACATTTTATGCACGCTTCGACCGGGACAACCACTAACTGCCCACCAGTGCTGCTCTGCTGCTGACCACCAACCCCTCACCCTCACAGACATGTGTGTGGCACTGAGCAGAAGAAATAAGGTAGCTGGTCCAGGTGGCATCCCCGGTCGCGTGCTCAGAAACTGCGCTGAGCAGCTGATTGAGGTTCTAACTTGCCATTTTCAACATGTCACTAGCTCAGGCAGTTGTCCCAGCGTGCTTTAAAACCACCTTCATCGTGCCAGTGCCAAAACACTCTTCTGCAGCGAGCCTCAACGACTTCCGCCCTGTTGCACTCGCCCCCATCATCATGAAGTGCTTCTTGAGGCTGGTCCTGGCTCACCTCAAATCTGGCCTCTCACCCTCACTGGATAAACACCAATTTGCCTACTGTTAGATTAGGAGCATGGAGGATGCCATCTCCTCAGCCTTTCACTCTGCTCTCTCCCACCTGGATGAGAGCAACACCCATGTGAGACTGCTGTTCAAGAACTTCAGCTCAGCATTCAACACCATCATCCCCTCCAAACTCATCCTCAAACCTGGTGACCTTATGAAAACCAAGAATCTTATATTTGTAACTGGTTATTGGACTTCCTAACCAACAGACCCCAGTCAGTCAGGTTAGACAATCTCACCTCCTCCACCCTCACCCTGAAGACTGGCGTCCCACAGGTCTGTGTGCTGAGCCCGCTCCTCTACTCCCTCTTCAACCACGACTGCAGTCCTGTACATGGTACAAACACCATCATCAAGTTGGCAGACGACACAACAATCAGCCTACAGGGAGGAGGTCTAGCACCTGGTGGCGGGGTGTGCCGACAACATCCGGCCCTCAACACTAAGAAATCCAAGGAGCTCATTGTGGACTTCAGAAAGACCAGAGCTGGCATTCACACCCCCATCCTCATCCTTATTTATATTGTATATATTATTTTTATGGTATTGTTTTCTGAGATGTTTACTGCGGGAGGGAATGGGGAGCAAGCATTCCAATGTAGTTACAAATGGCAAATAAATATCTTGTATCAACGGGGCAAAGGTCAAGCGTTTCTTCAAATTCCTGGGGGTCCACATCTCCGAGGACCTCTCTTAGACCCTCAACACTGCCTCACTGGTCAAGAAGGCTCACCAGTGTCTCTTCCACCTGTGAAGACTGAGGAAAGCCCACCTGTCCCTTTTACTGGTGTGCCATTGAAAGCATCCTCACCAACTGCATCACAATGTGGTACGGCAACTGCACTGTCTCAGACCGGAGACAGTGCAGTTGCCGACTGACTACCTGCTGTATATACATTTATATATATTTATCCTGTTGATATAATTGCATACCCCTGCTCACTACCTGTTGAATACTTGAAAACATACCTGTATATATATGTACTTATGTGTGTGTCTCTCTTGTAGCATGCTGTGCAGCATGGTGTTCGTCTCATGGTGGACGCAGAGCAGACGTATTTCCAGCCCGCCATCAGCCGTCTCACCGTGGAGATGCAGAGAATCTTCAACAGAGAGAAGGCCACCATCTTCAACACCTACCAGTGTTACCTCAAGGTGAGGTAGTTCTACTAACACAGTAGGACTGATCAGAAGTTCTGCTATAACACAGTAGGACTGATCAGAAGTTCTACTAGAACACAGGACTGATTAGAAGTTATACTAGAACACACTAGGACACAAACGTACCTATGCCATGAAGCATCCAAAAACCGAGGGTTTAGTTAAAATGGGTTTTCCTCCGTTCATTGGTGTTGTTCAGTACACATTTAGTTTAAAGTGTAAAAAAAAATGTTTGTGTAAAATAATGTTTCACTCTTCTTCTTCTTCTTTTTCTTGGCCTCTGTAAGAGCAGCAGACGGTGTCATGTTATACTGTGACACTCTTGAGTTATTGAAGACATTCAGTGAATGAGTTGTCAATGTCCTATTTCAATCATTTTCAATCAGTTTCATTATGACTGCTGTATGGAGGTATTTCATTTCAGTTTCATTATGACTGCTGTATGGAGGTATTTCATTTCAGTTTCATTATGACTGCTGTATGGAGGTATTTCATTTCAGTTTCATTATGCCTATGTTGAGTATTATGTAAAGGCCCCGTCACACCATAACGTTCTGGTCAGCGTTCTATGAACGTTCTAATCGTTAAATTTTCGAGCGTTCTAGGGTGAGCGTGTACATCTGGCGTGTGACTAACGTGTGACTAACGCATGAATTAACGTGTGACTAACGCATGAATTAGCGTGTGACTAACGCATGAGGAGCGTGTACCAGCGACCAAGTAAGACACCCCTGAAAACTATTCGCGTGTGCTGACGTGTCACTGTGTTCAAACGGGTATAAAACGCGGGAAAATCACAGTGGATTCAGTTGTTCTTGTCACGAGTGGATTGTTCGGTGGGACGCAGACCAAGACACAGTGGAGCTATAACAGAGGTTTATTTCAAGCAAACACAACACAAGAGAGTGATCAGGGACAGTCCAGGGGTCTGGGTACCGGGAGGTCGATCCGCAGAGTACCGGCAGGTAGTAGACCGGCGAGTAGTCCGGGACAGGAGAGGAGTCTGGGTACCGGGAGGTCGCGACCGGTACCAGACGTAATTCTAATGACCGGGGAGCTCGTATAGACCGGCGTAATGCGAGACAGGCGGGTGACGCGAGATAGGTAAAGGATCTGGATCTCCGGGACATCAGCCTGGCGATTCCGTCCAGAATGTACGACGTAACATGAACAAAGTATGACATACGACCTAACCCCGGGGTAACGGGGAGCCAGGGTCTATAGACCCCAGGTGAGGGGATTAGCAATCAGCTACGGCAATTGCTGACAGGTGTGTGTGTGTGTGTGTACGCGCGCCTCCAGCGCACGTGGCTTGGCCACGCCCCCTGATAACCACCGTAACCGTGACAGTTCTTCTGGATATTGAACAGTGCACATCATGCCGCCAAGAGGAAAAAAGCGTGTGAGGGGAAAATAGGCACACAATGTCGGATGAGTGTATGACTATGAGCACTGGTCCTGACCCACACACACACTCCATCTCCAATCCGAAAATATGCGCACAATGTCGGATGTGTACCAGTGAGTCGTTCACTGCAAAGCAAAGATTGTGAACGATTAATAACAACCAAGTAACGCTAGGGTAACGACTGACTAACAATAGCCGAACGCGTGCAACACGATCTCCAGCGTTTAACGTTAAACGTTGAAGAACGCTGGTCTCCATGAGAACTTTTGTGCATGTTCAAAACTTTATTTTTCGGACCAGCGTTCACCGATGATTACCAGCGTTCACCCAACGCTCTTCTGGCGCTGTGCCAGCGACCACGGACGACTACCAACGTTTCCTCAAACGCTGACCAGAACGTTATGGTGTGACGGGGCCTTGACCAAGAGAGGGTGTTCCTGTGCATGTCAACAGACTTCTTCAAGTGAGGATCTGGTGTTACACATCAGTGGGGGGACGATGCCTGTGTGATGGTGCAATTCACGCAAAAGAAAGTCAAAACCACCTTTCACTAAAGTTAAACTCTTTCTCTAAAGTTAAACTCTTTCTCTAAAGTTAAACTCTTTCACTAAAGTTAAACTCTTTCTCTAAAGTTCAACTCTTTCACTAAAGTTCAACTATTTTACGATAGTTCAACTCTTTCACTAAAGTTCAACTCTTCCACTAAAGTTCAGGCAAATGGTAATCTTATCTTCTTAAGACATGGAGGCTCTAATATGTTGTTAATATGTTATCAATGTCCCTGTTCTTAGACTTTATTTTTTACCTATATTGAACCCCTTCCATATGATTGTTATTCATTTTTGGCCTTAAGTATGATCACAACTACTAATATGACGACTTCTACTACCACTACTACAACTACTATGACTACAACTACTACTACAACTACCACTATGACTTCTACGACTACTTCTATGAATACTACGACTACTACTATGACTACTATTACAACTATGGTGGGGCAGTAGCCCAGTCTGTTGGGACTTAGCTTGGGAACTGGAAGGTCGCCGGTTCAAGTCCCCAAAACTCCCGGGCACTGCAGTGGTGCCCTTGAGCAAGGCACCAGACCCCTCCACTGCTCCCCAGGCGCTGTATATACAATAGCTGCCCACTGCTCCTCATACTACGATGGGTTCAATGCAGAGAAACTCATTTCACTGTATGTACATGTGACCAATAAAGAGGATTCAATCCTCCAGATTTAGATTTGGCCTACTTTGACTACTACTACCACTACTATTATGACTACTATGACTACTATGACTATTATGACTACTACTACTATTACTATGACTACTACTACTATACTAATACTACTAGTATGACTACTACGACTACTATTACTACTACTACTACGACTACTATGACTACTACTACTACTATACTACTATGACTACTACTACTACACTCTATGTGAATGGCTATTGAGGACCATCAATGTGTCTGTGTGTCTGTGTGTTTTCCAGGAAGCCTACGACAATGTGATTGTGGATGTGGAGCTGGCGAGGAGGGAAGGCTGGCGGTTCGGTGCCAAGCTGGTCCGTGGAGCCTACATGTACCAGGAGAGGGAGAGGGCCCGGGAGATCGGATACGACGACCCCATCAACCCGGACTATGAGGCCACCAATCGGATGTACCACAAGTGGGTCACTTAGGACACTTGGACTTATCCACCGCTGTCTGCTGTGTGTTAACTAGAGGGTTCCCTCCGTAGAGCCCAGTCTTTGATGGTGGAGGTTATGATGACTATTCTATATATTTTTTTTAATTTTCCACGAAGGTGTTTGGAGTTCATACTGGAGGAGATCGAGCACAACAGGAGAGCCAACGTGATGGTGGCTTCGCACAACGAGGACACCGTGAGGTTCACTCTGCACAAGTGAGTCAAAGAACATCATGTTTCATATTTGATGTACTTGAAACTATGTTGAATTACAGATGTAAGTAGAGGGCCCTCAGTAGACCAGTGGTACCTCCAACACAGCTAAACGTCTTTACTGCTCAATTGACTGGTCAATTAAACCTTAAGTACTAAAACAAAACAAAACTAGTTTTGTGTTACTACTTTTGTGTAACTTTTTTGAGTTATCTTGCTTATACCCCCATCACACCAAACTAGTTCTCAATACGTTCGTGAAAATGTTGTAGTGGACGTAGTAGCAACTATTTACAGTCTTTTTACGAACTTCATGGACAGGCTCGGACGGGGAGGGTGCTCTAGAACTTTGAGCCTGCTCAAAATGTTATCCCGTTCTGCAATTAGACGGATTGACAAAGTACTTAAAACGAGATAGACATACTACGAACGGAATTGTCTTACTTCGAACCTACTAGGGACGTGTTACGACATGGTGCAGTCGGACATACATTTTATGAAACGATGTTGTTTGAATCACGTTTTCTAGAATAAACATTGTATCTATGAAGTAAATTGTCCAAGAAACTGGTCATTTTATTATTTTATGTAGAGGGCCAAAAAAGATTATTACACATGTAAATGTGTAACGAAAATGGGCAAGGTTATTTAAAAATGGTAATTTTGCAATGTTCTAGGGGCACACATTCTGCTGTTGACATAATATAAGAGTTGATTTTGCTCGCCCTGTCTTTCTGAATCGACTTCTCTTTGGAGGCATGATGATCGGAGATTGTACATGTGTACAGCTCGGAGTCCTGAACTTGAATGAGGATTAATTATTAATTAAAATGAATGTATTGCCACGATGTAGCTATCTATTCCCATCACTGCCCTGTTATTTGGAAAAGGCATGATAAAGAAACTGATATGTTCCTTTATTTGGAGGAAGTCCTCACCGAGAATAGCTCTTAAAACTTTAACTAAACCAAAAGCGAAAGGGGGATTGGGACTTCCAGACTTTCAGCTGTACTACTGGGCTGCCCAGACAAAGGGTCTAATTGATTGGGTACAAATTCGCAGAACTGCTCATTGGACAGATATTGAAGAAGAACTTTGCTTTCCTACCCCTTTGACCTCTACCATTTATTAATAACGTCAGTGCATTATGCAAAATATCAAAAACCTATGTCATTCACAAAACCCTTCAGGCTTGACGAGATGTGAAGAAATACTGTGGTTCATTTGCCAAAATCTCTATGCTTGGTCCTCTGTCTCCTATGTCTTTTGGGAATGTAGAAAATTGGCAACCAGGGTGTTGCAAATTCCACTGCAAATTGCACCCATACCGTACCTCTTTGGTACGGATCTGGACAGGACACTAGATCTCTTATCTGTCAAGAGGCTTGGAATTATATATATATATATATATATATATGCATTTATTTGCTCTATATATATATATATATATATATATATATATATATATATATAGAGCAAATAAATGCAACTGGAACCAACCAAGACCTCCAACATTTAGTTTATTTTTAGCACTTCTTTTTTACAGGATGGAGCTATTCCAGAAGACATGGGAACCATTTATGGTCCTCTGACTATCTGCCCAATCCGGACTTTGTGTCTTGACTACATAGAAAAGAGACTTTATTTAATTAGTATTTTTATTTATTTTTATTAATTGTTTATATAGTATTGTATTTTTTTTTTTCCCCTCAGCTCTATGTTCTATGTTCTGTATTGTTGTAAAATTAATGAATAAATAATTGAAAAAAGGTTGAACTGGATATAAACAGACTGCAGACTGGCTAAGAACGAGATAGACTTATTGAGTACTGCCTATGAACGAACTAGCATCGCATTTTACGCCGAACTATGCATTCTACCACGATCACAGCCCGTTCTTGTGTTTTCTTTTAGAACGGGGTAGAGAGGGATAGAACTACTTTGGTGTGACGGGGGAATAACAGACAGAAATGTCCTCCTCCCATATTTGATGGTGGAGGTAATCAAGCTACCTGTATGTTGAGTAACAGATTCGCGGAGTGGCGCCGCAAAGAACAATGCCGTTTAGTAATTTTATATCTATTTTTTTTTTTTATTATAAATGTAATACGTTTTGGTATTATCGTATTCCTTTGTGTTTTCTCATGACATCCAGGATGCGTGAGATGGGCCTTTCACCCACGGGGAACAAGGTCTACTTTGGACAACTGCTGGGCATGTGTGACCAGATCAGCTTCCCGCTCGGTATGTCCGGTACATAAAACAAAGGAGCACTGCAACAATGGACACAGGATGTACTTGATGGTGCTGGTTGACGTCAGCCTAACTGATTAACAGATGGACAATATTCACCTTTATCTAACCTAGCACCACAATGATACATATATCCACAATGTCTTGATGTCCTTGGTGTGGTGGACCATAGATTGTGATAATATTTTTGTTTCTGTTCATATTGTTTTTAATGTATTATCATTTCATAATGTTTTGTTTTTGATCTGTGCATTGTTAAACAAACCCAAAATAATACTATCTTTATATCTGATCAACTAAATGGTTGACATAATGTGGGACCTCCTTCTCCTCCCATCTCATTGTTATCTTGTTGTTTGTTGTTCTGAGTTCAGGTCAGGCCGGTTTCCCAGTGTACAAGTACGTCCCGTACGGCCCGGTGAATGAGGTCATCCCCTACCTGTCTCGCCGGGCTCAGGAGAACCGTGGCATGATGAAGGGTTCCCAGAGGGAGCGCAGCCTCCTGTGGAAGGAGCTGAAGCGCAGGCTGTTGGGAGGACAGTTCATGTACAGGCCCCTTTATTGAACTCGCCTCCCTGGCCTCTAGACACCTCTCAGGCCTCTCCACACCTCCCAGGCCTCTCCACACCTCCCAGGTTTCTCCACACCTCCCAGGCCTCTACACACCTCCCAGGCCTCTACACACCTCCCTGGCCTCCACACTTCCCAGGTTTCTCCACACCTCCCAGGCCTCTACACATCTCCCTGGCCTCTCCACACCTCCCTGGCCTCTCCACACAGTGCACAATCCCCTGCTGCAAGCATTCCACTGTTGCTGATGAAGATGATCTGTATGATGTCCCTTTTTAACAAGATGATCTGTTTAATGTCCCTTTAACCAAAGGACCCCACTCCCTGTTGAAACGTATTGTCCTGCTGTGGGCGTGTTTTTAAGACCCCGTTTTAACTCTGGTATGCTTGTGTGTGGATTTAGGACTTGGACACCAACGCAAGCCTGTTTGAAGTGCCTTAGACTGTCTTTCTCTTGTTGTGTTTTGTCGTGTTTCGTTTATTTCTAACTTAAATTTTTCGTGTCTTAACGTTCTCCTATACACTCTTAACTGGATCTCTGACACTGTGTCTGTGTTACAACACTGTACTCTTAACTGGATCTCTGACCCTGGGTCTGTGTTACAACACAACACTCAAGAGGAATGCTTTCAAGATTGGGCTGTTTTTAAGTATCTTTTTGTGTGTTTACTGATTTATTTTAAGCGTTGTTATGCCAGTAGTTGATGTATTTATCCTTAATTTCCCTCGGGATAAATAAAGTCTCTTGAATCTTGAATCACTTCCGGACACTAGTAAGTGTTCTGACAGTGGGTTCTGGTTGTCTTCCGGAGGTGGTCTTGGTAGTGTGGACACAATCCTACAGGAGCCCAAGAGGTCCCAGTCCTGGATCACACACATGCTCAGTATTTAATGGTATCAAACTCTGTGAAATGTTTCTGAAATCAGTAGTTGTGTTTTCTGCAACAAAAATTCTAATAAAAGTCCAGGGGTCTTTGTCCATAATGCAGTTCACATGGCAGCAGCAGCTGTTATCCAACACCACACTGGGCCTCTGGTGCCTCCTGACCCACTGGGCCTCTGGCTCCTCTGGGGCCCCCTGACCCTGGGCTCTGTCTTTTCAGTCGAAAGA
Organism: Muraenolepis orangiensis; assembly: GCA_027704905.1. Taxonomy (NCBI): domain Eukaryota; kingdom Metazoa; phylum Chordata; class Actinopteri; order Gadiformes; family Muraenolepididae; genus Muraenolepis; species Muraenolepis orangiensis. Next base: position 23,612,381 of record CM051006.1, read on the forward strand.
CAACATAATCATAAGAGCTGAAAATGGTGCCATAAGTGACATGCATAGAGTTTACATAAGACTTCAGTAGACAAAGCTGCTGCCAGTCCTCTAACCTGCTGATGTGACTTATGTTAATCGTAAAGCCTGAAATGTTCCAACTAGCTTGTATTCTTTAGTGAAATAGGCTGAGCACATAGTTATACATAATTAGATTAGATTCAAATGTAATGTCATTGCACAAGTACTGTACAGTACAGCAAAAATCATTTGGCGTCTAACCAGAGTACAAATGTTACAATAAAGCGATGGTAATATATAATGTACAGTGGTTAAATAAGTAAGTAAATAATAAGTAATAACTGTCTACTAGAAAAAAAACAGGTATAAAATGACTTATAGAGTAGGTATGAGATATGTGCAGATATATATAGAAATATACGCAGGTAAGTATACAAGTAGGGTTAGCAGAGTTGTGGGAGGTGAGCCTCTCAAAGCACTTGATGATTATGGGGGTGAGTGCAGCAGGGCGGAAGTGGTTGAGGCTCGCTGCAGAAGAGAGTGAATTACATAAGAACATCAGGTTTAGTTCATCTGTCCTGCGGGAAGCACTGTGGAGTGTGAGGCCGCCCTGCTCGGTTTACAGGTGTAGTAGTGGTGTGCAGCTATAGCTTCGGACAAAGAAGTGTGTGAGTGAGAGAGAGACTTGGCAAACCTTTTTGGAATGGTCTTTTTTCCTCATAAAAAGGGTTAGTCTCTGAAAATGAAAAGCCAGTAAGAAATATAAACAAAACCTTACTAAAAAGGACTACAGCGATTCAAACTCAGAAGACTCAGCCCACTGTTCCAGGTGTATACAAATAAATAATTTAATTATTTTCGCTGTATTGTACTTGTGCTGTGCAATGACAATACATTTTTATCTAATCTGACCGGGCCAACGAGTTGAATTAGTTTTTCAATAGATTCAATGAGTGGGCTCCGGTCTACCCCCCCCCTCCCCCAGCTCCTCTACAACCATTCCCCTCCAGCCCCCCAGCCCTGCTGTCCCCCCTCCCCCACCATCCCTCTCCAGTGACAACATACCTGTTCTTTCTCCCCCACCACCACTACCTCACCCCTCCCCCATCAACACAACAGTGACTCTTCCTGCCCCCACACACGGCACACAGACCTTCACAGCTGAGCAGGTGAGGAAAGTGCTGTGCAGGCTTCACCCAGGCAAGGCTGCTGGTCCTGACGGCGTCAGCCCGAGGGTCCTCAAAACTTGTGCTGCTCAGCTGAGTCCTGCAGTACATCTTCAACCTGAGCATGAGACTGGAGAGGGTCCCTGTGCTGTGGAAGACATCCTGCCTGGTGCCGGTTCCGAAGAAGGCACGTCCCAGCACCTCAAATGACTACAGACCGGTGGCGCTGACGTCCCACGTGTCGAAGTCCTTTGAAAGGCTGGTCCTGTCGCTTCTTCGGCCCCTGGTCAGATCATCGCTGGACCCTCTTCAGTTTGCCTACCAGCCGAAACTGAGAGTGGAGGACGCCATCATCTTCCTGCTTCATCGTGCCTACGCCCACTTGGACAGACCCGGGAGCACTGTGAGAATCATGTTTTTCGACTTCTCCAGTGCATTCAACACCATCCGGCCTGCCCTGCTGGGGAGTAAGCTGACGGCGATGAAGGTGGACTCTTCCCTGGTTTCCTGGATTACAGACTATTTGACGGGTCGTCCACAGTTTGTCAGACTGCAGGACTGTGTGTCTGACACTGTGGTCAGCAGCACTGGTGCTCCACAGGGAACGGTTTTTTCCCCATTCCTGTTCACCCTGTACACCTCAGATTTTCAGTTCAACTCAGAGTCCTGCCATCTGCAGAAGTTCTTGGACGACTCTGCAATTGTTGGTTGTGTCAGTGAGGGAAACGATGAGGACAGGGGCGTCGTGGACTCCGTTGAGTGGTGTGAGCTGAACCACATGCAGCTCAACACAGACAAGACGAAGGAGATGGTGGTGGATTTCCTCAGGAGGAAATCTACCCCCACACCCATGTCCATCAAGGGTGTGTCCGCAGAAGTTGTTCAGGATTATAAATACCTGGGAGTTCACCTGGACAACAAACTGGTCTGGGCCAAGAACTCTGAGGCTGTGTACAAGAAGGGCCAGAGCCGTCTCTACTTCCTGCGGAGGCTCCGGTCCTTCAACGTTTGTAACACGATGCTGAAGATGTTCTACCAGTCGGTGGTAGCCAGTGCCATCTTCTCCGGTGTCGTGTGCTGGGGAAGCAGGTTGAGGTCAGCAGACGTCAACAACATCAGCAGCATCGTCAGAAAGGCTGGCGCTGTCCTGGGGGTCCAGCTGGACTCCTTGTTGGTGGTGTCTGAGAGGAGGATGCTGCGCAAGCTGCGTAGTATCCTTGACAACAACTATCACCCTCTCCATCAGGTGCTGACCTCATACAGAAGCACCTTCAGCAACAGACTCATTCCACCCAGGTGTACCACAGAACACCACAGGAAGTCCTTTCTTCCTGTGGCCATCAGACTCTTTAATTCATCTACTTCGGGTCGTGAGAGGGACAGTGGAGACTCAGTGACCTGAAGTCAACACACTGTAAATCCTTTCACTGTAATTTTGCACTGTAAATTCAATTTCACTTTTCACATGTCACTTTTTCAGTACTCATCTGAATTACTTATTAGTATTTATTACTGCCAATTTGCACTATACGCATTGTTGTATATTGTATATACCTACGTATTACTGTAATAATACTGCAAATTGTACAATTCATCTGTCCATACATTTAGATTTCATTTAGTTATATTTTGTTTATACTAGTTTAGTTTGTTGTTGTTAGTTTTAGGTATTGTATATTTTTGCGTGCATTTATTCCCCCTGTTTCAACTGTTGCACCTTAATTTCCCTCCGGATAAATAAAGTCTCTTGAATCTTGAATATAATAAACCCTATCCTGTTATCCAGTACGATTTAGCTCCATCTACTGGCTTGTATCAGAAACAACTTTCCAGGGGGACATCCAGAGAGAGAGACGTTTGCTAAGTAAAACAACTATTATTATTTTGGCAGGCGTGCGAGCAGTGGCGTTTTCTCCCGGAGGCCAAGGGAAGCCAGGCTTCCCCTGTTTTTTCGGATTGTAGTTATAATTTTAATACATTTTTTAAATTAAAATAAAAAATTCGTAATTCTCCTTGCTGTGTGTTGCTGCCGGACCGTCTCTCCCCCATTCTCATTGAGTATTTTACAAAGAGTGAAACAACAGCGCCCCCTATATGTTATGGTGAAACTGAGGAGGCCAGCCGAATGAGCTTCCCTTGGTGGAAAAAAAAATGGAGGGATTGTCCCGGATTGACCAATCAGATGAGGCCCACGTCATGTCCCCCTGCCAACCTGTGATTGGTCAGGGCCATGCCAAGGGATGCCAGCCGTCTCTGGCCTTCCTTCAAGGGAATGGGATCCCTTGATCCCATTGGATCGATTTGAAGGGAATCCCTTGACTCACAATCCAATCAAATCACATCAACATCAATACATAGTACTGTAACTGTCATCCTCGCCGTTTGATAGTATTAAGCATTATGGAAAAAAAATAATCACATAGATTGTGCTGTGAAATTGAAGCTGAACCGAATCTGCACTGCGCATTGAGCGGCTGGTTATGCATTTGGGGGGGGGGGGGGGGGGGAATGCTTAAATTAATAAGACGAGAGAGTTTTGGCTGGAGAGTGCGTGCGGACCTGTCGGTTAGATAACAGGCGTGTGCAAGTCCTGCATCTGTATGATACAACTGTGTAAAATGATACCGGGCGCTGTAATCACTCATCTGGTTACGTTATTGACCCAAAAAAACTGGCTTCCCCTAAAATTTTCCCCACGCCACGCTACTGCGTGCGAGAGGACTTGGAATTAAATTATTGGACCTCAAACCACTTCCTTCAGGGCCTTCCTCATTCCATTCCAACTAGAACGCAAATGTCAAACAAAAGGTTGTGTTTGAGTTATATCTTGGTATCAACAGTATCTAAATATGAATAAAGATAAAGAACTATTCTTGGAGGAACCGTTACGTCACCAAGGACACAAAGCTGGTGTGTTTGGGGATAATGCTTTCAGGAGCCATACGAAGATAAAGGCTGTCTACTGTTGTGTTTACCTGCTCTGCCCCGTCGCCTACCTTTTCCAGCCACGCCTTTTCCTGTTCCAGCCCCCACCTGCTCTGGCCCCATCCCTCGCCTCCTCGCCTTACCTGCTCCAGCCCCGCCACTTCCCTGCTCCAGCCCCGCCCCTTTCCTGCTCCAGCCCCGCCCCTAACCTGCTCCAGCCCCGCCCCTTCCTGCTCCAGCCCCGCCCTAACCTGCTCCAGCCCCGCCCCTAACACGATCCTTACAGATCCTGCTGCCTGGAGGTTGGCTGAAAAACTCCTTAGTTTTGTTTGAGTTCTGCTTCATAAATATGACAACTTGGGGTGCCGCTGATTGATGTTGAGGACACTCACAGTCTTGTCAGCCGAGTTTTTCCCTTTTGTTTTTAATGTTAATTAAATTTTTCAATTGCATAAAATGCATATATTGAATGCAGATACATGCCTGAATACCTAGGGAAATATTCCCGACTAAAAAATAACGTATTGTATTAGATTCAAATGTATTGTCATTGCACAGCAAGTACAGTACAGCGAAAATAAGTCTTTTATGTTGCAGTTAAGTGGATGGTAATTCATCATTTACAGTGGTTAAATAAGATGTAAAGACAGTCTACTAGGTATTTAAACGGTATAACGGTCTAAAATAACTTATAGAGTATGTATAAGATACGTGCAGAATTCTAGGTATATATATATAGAGGTAAGTATTGTAGTATAGTTTCTACTTGGGTGGAAAATAATCTTTCGCAGAGGTCCGGATGCTAAGTTCAATATCTTTATTGACACAAAGCATCAAACAAATCATAAACTGCAGCATGATGGAGCCTGCCGTGCAAATTTTGTCAGACTGACAACGCGTTTCTCTACCACACATTTTATAGGCTTTGTAAAAGTACATCATTGATCTACTTATACCAATAGTCACGGTACCTTTTGTCACGTCCCGAGTTGGATGCCATAAAACCCCAGGTGGTCGGTCTTGTTCCGTCGTCCTGGTGGCGCCTGGTGGCCGCTAGCAGATGTTTATCTAAACACACAGTGTTGTGTATGCTGTCACAACTAACTTGACATGTAATGGTTTACGACGGTACATGTGTGGTGACATGTTGCCATAAACCTGTTCTGACTAAGCCTTCAGGAAAGACGCACGTTCTAACTCGATGTCTGAGTATGTTTATTATCAGCATATAACATTGGCGACGACCATGGAATTTTCGTTCCCACCACCGTCCTCTTTCGTGCACTGCCCGGTGAGCCTCCCGTCCTGTGGACTCGCTGGCATGAGGCATTCGAGACCTACATTATGGTCCTCAATGTGGACGAGTTGGGCGATGCACATAAATGAGCCATTCTGATACACTGTCTCGGCATCGAGGGACAGCGCTGCAGCCGCTGCCTATGCGGATTGTGTGAGGCTACTGTCTGGGCATTTCGCTGCCCCGCAAAACGTGATTCTACAAAGGATTTATTTTCGCCAGTGCAAACAGAGAGCGGGTGAGTCTGTTCACCAATACATCGCCGATTTGGTTTGGCTTGCGTAAGCAAATTTGGCGCACTACAGGACGAAATTTTAAGAGATCAGCTTGCAGAGCATACAAACGACCCCAAAGTAAAAGAAAGACTGATAACGGCTCCTGACGATCTTAGCCTCACCAAGGCTGCCCACAGTGGCAGAACTGACCACGCAGTTTTACGGCTCCACCACCTTCTCCAAGCTGGACCTCCGCAAGGGTTAACTGCAGATCCCGCTGTACCCCGACAGCCGTTACCTCACCGCATACGTCACCCATGCCGGAGTGTTCCAGTACACAAGGATGCCGTTTGGACTCAGCTCTGCCCCCTAGCTGTTTTCAGAAGATTATGTCCACCATCTTTACAGGCAGTAAAGTGAGAGTGGTCATCTATCTCGACGACATCGTGGTGCACGGTTCAACACCTAACCTCCACAACTAACACACTAACACAACAAGGAGAAATTTGTCTTCTCCGTGACCGCCGTCGACTTTGTGGGGTTTCGCCTGATTGCAGAGGGCCTCAGCCCACTTCAGTCGAATGTGGATGCTGTGCAGCATCTCCCAGAGCCCACCTCTCCAGCCCAAGTTGCCTAATTTCTTGGGATGACAGCCTACTACCTGCGCTTTCTTCCCCAGTACTCTGAGACCACAGCCCCGCTACGCGAGCTGCAAATGAAGGATGCGCCATGGGTCTGGACACGTGCCTGTTCAGCAGCCGTCCAGCAGCTGAAGACTCAGCTCATCTCACCACCTGTGCTCGCACACTTTGACCTCTCAAGCCCCACATTCCTCACCTGTGACGCCTCCAACATGGCTGTGTGAGGGGCGCTTTCTCAGCTACAACATCAACCGCCAACGTAAGATGAAGATACATTACGACAGAAATGACAGCAAAAACACCACTCATTACGGTCTTGACTGGGTCAGAGTCCGTCGGGCTAACAGGGACCTGCTGACTTGCTGCTGTCGTTCTGGTCTACACCTATGCAGGTTACCGAGCAACTGGGGCCAGCAACATTCCGTCTGACAGGTGGCATGCAAGCTGCATTCGGAGAGTGACACCGCACAGCAGGCCTGAGGGCTGGCACCACTCCAGGCATATGGGGGGGGGGGTCCTTGGTGATGTGTGCCCCCAGGAATTGGAAGCTGGAGACACGCTCGACCTCCGCACCGTTGATGAGGATAGTTGATGAGATGGTGCACGCAAGCTCTGGTCTTTCTGAAGTCTTCTTGGTGTTGAGGACCAGGTTGTTGTCGGTGCACCATGCCACCAGGTGCCTCCCTGTAGGCTGCTTCATCATTGTTTTTGATGAGGCCCAAACTTGATGATGGTGTTTGTGTGAAGAGGGAGTAGAGGAGAGGCACACAGCACACAGCCCTGGGGGACGCCAGTGTTCAGGGTGAGGGTGAAGGAGGTAAGATTTTGTAACCTGAATGTCTGGGGTCTGTTGGTTAGGAAGTCCAATAACCAGTTACAAACAGAGGGGTTAATGTCAAGATTCTTGGTTTCCATAAGGTCACCAAGTTTGCGGATGCGTTTGGAGGGGATGATGGTGTTGAATGCTGAGCTGAAGTCGATGGTGTTGCTCTCATCCAGGTGGGAGAGAGCAGAGTGAAGGGCTGAGGAGATGGCTCCTTTTCTCACGGTAGGCAAATTGGTGTTTATCCAGTGAGGGTCAGAGGCAGGACCAGCAAATTGCAAATTGATGTTTATCCAGAGGTGAGCCAGGACCAGCCTCTGCTGCCTAATGTGTATTTGTTCTGCTCAGTGCTGCACACACGTCTTTTGGGGAGAGGGTGAGGGATTGGTGGTCAGCGGGAAGAGCAGCCTTGGTGGGCAGTTAGTGGTTGTCCCGGTCGAAGCGCGCATAAAAATGATTGAGCTCGTCAGGGAGGGATGAGTCAGTAGTTGGGGGGGAGTTGTTGGAGGGTTTGTAGTCTGTAATGGCCTGGATGCCCTGCCACATATGTCGGGGATCAGAGTTGTTGAAGTGGTCTTCAACCCTACGCTTGTGGTTGAGCTTGGCCAGCTTGATGCCCTTGTTAAGGTTAGCTCTGGCTGAACCTAAAAGCAGCGTCACATGCCTTTAGGAGTAGGTGGACCTCTCTGCTCATCCACAGCATCTGGTTGGGGAATGTTGTGATCTGTTTGAGGGTGGTGACAGTGTCAAAGCTGGAGTTGATATAATCCAAAACAGAGGAGGTGTAGGTGTCGATGTTGGTGTGGGAGTCCAGTGTAGACTGGGAGGCAAACAGACTCAATCCGTGTGTAGGAACCGGTTCTGCAACTCAGAGTCTACTCCCACAGGCCACAATAATGGTGGGCTATATACACGGTTGATGAGTTGCGTGTACTTACGCAGCATGAACAGAGAGACATGATCACTCTGTCCAAGGTGGGGGAGGGGGACGGCTTTGTAGGCATCAGCTACGATTGTGTAAACATGGTCTAGTGTCCTCTCTCCTCTTGTAGAGCAGGAGACATGCTGGTGGAATTTGGGGAGTGCAGTCTTTAGGTTGGCATGATTGAAATTGCCTGCAATAATAAAGGCTGCCTCTGGGTGGGAGTTCGGCATTTGTAAATGGCAGAGTAAAGTTCCTTCTTAGCTAGCTTAGCGTTAGCATCTGGAGGTATGTAAGCCGCGGTTCTAATGGTAGCTGTATTTCCCTGGGTTGGTAAAAGGGTCTACATTTAACCATAAGTTATTCCACGTTAGCACAGCAGTGGCTCTCAATGGTGGTAGTGTCTGTGCACCAAGCCTTTTTAATATAAATGCACAAACCTCCACCTCTTGTTTTACCTGAAGCATCCTGAATTAATAGGAAAACATGCCTGGAGCATCCTGAATTAATAGGAAAACATGCCTTTTTTTGTCGTGGATAATATTTTTATAGAATTCTGTTGTAGAATTTCATACTGCAGGAAGGAATGGGGAGTAGGCATTCCATTGTTTCAAATGGCAAATCTAATTCTTGAAACTTGAATCTTGAATCTGAAGCACACTTGATCAGAAGCACGGTAACCAGTTTTTGGGGGCCAATAGGATTCCAGCACTCTGAGATTTCTCATACTTGAGATGAGTTAAGATCTCTCATAGTTGAGATGAGTTGAGATCTCTCATACTTGATATGAGTTGAGATCTCTCAAACTTGAGATGAGTTAAGATCTCTCATACTTGAGATGAGTTGAGATCTCTCATACTTCAGTTGAGTTTGCAGGAACTTGAAAATGTCCTGGTGTCTTGATAGCATTGTTGGTGTGTCTCTACAGGGAAACTATTTTTGCTGATACAACTCTGCTTCACTTAACGTATTCAACATATTCAAATTAATTCACTGTTTGTGTCTAGTGTGTATTTTTATCAATTGAAAATGTCCATGTATTCTTAAATTATGTATTGGTGTCACAACTCACAAGCAAAAGCTGGGAATGTGTTCAGTTTTAAGCTAATTAAGTTTATTATTTACCTTATCACATGTCAACCTTAGAAACAAATGGACACATACTTTATGTTAAAGTATACACAAACAAGGATTTAACTATGCAGTCTGCTGTTAAACTTTCGGTTAGACTTAAAAGTATAAACATGTTTGGTATGTAAACACACAGACTGGTTGTTCTTTACTCATTCAGCAGTTCTCTCAGTACAATCTCATGTTCTCTTGTTCTCATGTCAATGATGTGCTCTCTCTTGGTATGGGTGACTACTATTCCCAAGCCGGTCTTCATTATATAACAGTAAGTGTGTGTGTGTGTGTGTGTGTGTGTGTGTGTGTGTGTGTGTGTGTGTGTGTGTGTGTGTGTGTGTGTGTGTGTGTGTGTGTGTGTGTGTGTGTGTGTGTGTGTGTGTGTGTGTGTGTGTGTGTGTGTGTGTGTGTGAGCGACTTATTTCTGCCTCATAAATCCATTGTTCTCCGGAGTCTGTTGGGAAAAGAGGGAAGGAAGATGAAGTTCTCCGTGAGGTTGGTGATCTGGGTTGTTCTGGCCTGCTTCATGATGGTGGTTTGGTACATGTTCGGTAACCCGGCACAAGATAACAGGTAAATATCAAATTAATATTCAATGTAAATTAAGAAATGTTAAAGGACAGCACCGGTCTGGGTGATCAAACCATCGTAATGTTCCAGGGACAGTAGCTCAGGAAGTCAGTATGCAGTATGTCCGGTCTGGTTCAATCGTAGCCTCCTCCGCTGAGTGTAGAGGTGTCCCTGAGCAAGACACCTAACCCTAACTGACCAGCTGGCTGTCTCCTTGCATGGCTGACACTGCCAGAGGTGTGTGAACATGTGGAGAAATGGGTGAATGAATGTGTATGAATGTGTGTATGAATGTGAGTATGAATGTGTGTATGTGTAAGCGTGAGGCATAACTTGTAAAGCGCTTTGGGTAAAAGTGTGTAAATGCAGTCCATTTACCAATCACAAATCATCCCAAAATGACCTCATTGTGCCAATTGTGTGCCATTTTATGTGCGAGTAGCCAAATAATGGTCATGGTAATTAATGTTTAGGTGAAGCCAGGAGCGACCACTACGAGGGTTTGATCCCGAGACCAACAGTGTGGTTCTTCAAGTTCAACTTGTTTTTTACACAAGCTTTTTACGTGACAGGCTATGGGCCGTGGCTCAGTCGTGTTCTTCGAGCACGACAGAGTCGGGGAACCAATCCACTCACTGGCAGACCAGGGAGAGCTCGCCGGATACGTGCTCTCCAAGGAGGAACATCTTGTTCATGAAGACTCACAAAACAGCCAGCAGCACAATTCTCAACATCCTCTTCCGGTTCGGCGAGAAGCACAAGCTGAAGTTCGCCTTTCCAGACGGCCGCAACGACTTTGAATACCCTTCACCGTTCCAGTGCTCGCAGGTGAAGAACTACAGACCCGGAGAGTGTTTCAACATTGTGTGTAATCACATGCGCTTCGACGCCCAAGAGGTGGCCAAGCTTCTCCCAGAAGACTCAGTTTACATCACCATCCTGCGAGATCCGGCACTGATGTTTGAGTCGTCGTTCCATTACTACAACAAGGCCATTCCGCTTACGTGGGGCATCGTCGGAGATGACAAACTGGCAGCGTTCCTAAACAACCCCTGGGCCTACTACACCCCCGGGGCGTACAACGCCTTCTACCTGAGGAACTTACTCATGTTCGACTTTGGCTTCAATAACAACCTGGAGCCGGAGGACCCCGAGGTGGCGAGGGCCATAAGAGGCCTGTCCAAGAGCTTCCACCTGGCCCTCATCGCCGAGCACTTCGAGGAGTCCCTCGTCCTGCTGAAGGAGACACTGTGTTGGACCACAGAGGACCTGGCCTTCTTCCAGCTGAATGCTCGCAGGAGCTTGTCTGTGTCTCGCCTTGGCCCCGAGCTGAGGGCCAAGGCCTTGGCATGGAACGGTGCCGACTGGCGACTGTACCGCCACTTTAACGCCACGTTCTGGGCTCGGCGGGAGGCGTACGGGGAGCAGCGCATGCAGCGAGAGGTGGCGAAGCTCAGGGAGATAAACGCTAGGCTGAGGGCCATCTGCATCGAGGGTGGCGAGGCCGTGGATGCTGCCGAGGTCAAGGATAGCGGTTTATCACCGTGGCAACCCTTGGGAGAGTCGTCCATCCTTGGGTATAACATAAGGGAGAACCTGGACCCTGAGGACACAGCTCTCTGCCGGAAGATGCTCACACCAGAAATTCAGTACCTATCCAACCTAGGGGTGAGTCTGTGGCTCACAAGGTTATGGGGTTGGATTCAGAAAAGTATTTTTTGACTAATGGAATGTTCCTTATGAATGGGCTTCATTCTTTGATTTCTGTTGTTTCGTACACACATGAAGATGTTTTTTCAGTTAGTTATATTTATTTTATTTGACTTTTCAGTTTACATGCTTGCTGAACTTGATTTTACTTACTTGACTTTATATTATTATATCTGTTTGATACACATATTTTGTAAATTTGTAAATTAAACTCATTCCAGAGAGAGTAATTAAGCTGAACATATAGAACCACATTGTGTGCTATTGAACACTACTCTCCTTCATAGCATCTTACAATAAAATACAGTTCAAACCCTTAACCTCAAGACTGACCAGAGATCTTAAAGTTGCTTCTGCAGATAATTCAACTTAACATCTGCCTCTGATTCACTGATTATGAATCTAACTCCTGTCGGGTGTGTGGGCAAGCAGAAAGGAATTTGTCACAGGAACATTGTTATACCTGTATCTCCTACATTATAGTCTATCAATGAAGTATAATCAATCATCGTCGAAAAAACTCATTCAGATTCCTTAGTCACATGTATAAGGTACAGTGAAATGTTATATTATATATTACAAGATACAATATATTTTTATTGGCCATTTGTAACAAGTACATTGGAATGCTTACAAATTCCCTCCCGCAGTTTACATCACCAAAACAATACCATAAAAAATAAAAATAATATATACAATAAAAATAAACAAAAAAAGAGCAGCAAAGTGACTGTTAAATTATATGTACATGTTTACATGTGTTAAATGTACATGTTTTTTTAGTTTATTTTTACAAAAATCTTTAAAAGCATTTATATATTAACAATACTATAGATGTGGTTTATTAGTCACATGTACAATAAGGTACAGTAACATGTTATTTATTCTATTATATATGATATATATATATATATATATATATATATATATATATATATATATATATATATATATATATATATATACTATACTATAGATGTGGTTTATTAGTCACATGTATAATAAGGTACAATGATATGTTTTTATATTATATATTATATATACTATACTGTAGAAGTGGTCTATTAGTCACATGTATAATAAGGTACAGTGAAATGTTATTATATTATATATATATATATATATATATATACTATAGATATGGTTTATTAGTTATGTATAATAAGTACACAGATGTACATAATTACAGTTTTTATCAATCAAACAAAAAAATACGAATTCCAGCACCTGACACCTGTGGGTGTCAATACATTAGTGATGTGTCGGTCGCGAACGAGCCGGCTCAAAGAGCCGGCTCTTTTTAGTGAACGACGGGAGCCGGCTCGCACCCGCGAACGAGCCGTTATTTATTTTTTTACGGGTGCTCCGCGTACATGCAGTGACTGAATGTCACTGTCATGACTGCATGTCATGCTGTGCATCACGTGAGGATAGATAAGGAGGGAGGGGCGGCTGTGCTCAGTGCTGATAGCTGAACAGAGGGAGGGCTGTCAGTTTGCGTCGCGCAAATAAGATGAGTGAAACAGTGGCGGCTAGGCATAGGGGGCGATGGGGCGCCGCCCCCCCCTAAACCACACGCACAAACAAAATAAAATAAAAAAAAAAATATATATATATATATATATATAAATTGTCAATATGTGTGTGTTTAAAATATGGAATGCACCCAGAAATATGTGTAAAATATGATTTTAAAATAATTTGCGCATAATATGCTTTTCCTAGTACACATATGCCTAGTTCACTGTGGTCGTGTTCCATTTCAGGGTCTGCAGCCTTAAGGGTGCATTTGAATGATGATGTTGGGGGGCTGTAGAGAAATAGCCCCACGGAGGCGGGTCTCTGTAGCAGTTTAGCCAATTACTGATTCAAGATATAAACGAGTGACATAAAATGTAGCCAATCAGCGTCCTCAAAACGTCTTCCGGGAGGGCGCTTTTCAAACAGCCCTCCCGGAAGACTTTGGAGCATAGAGCATCGTCATTTGTGTGCGTCACAGTGTACTACTAGGAAAAGCATATTATGCTCTGTCTCTGCGGGCGCCATTTTAACTACAACAAGTTCAACAATGGCGAGTGTGAGCACTACCCCAAGACTCAACCCGGTCCCTAACTCGGTGAAATCTCTCATTCAAGAGCCGTTTGAGAGAAGAAGTTTGGCGGACAAACTTACGGTGAAAGATCTGGGCCCAGATCAACCTGATATTGTGTTTTCATGTTTTCATATTCTGACTGACATTTGAGTTAAGTTTCTCAGTTAGAGAGATACAATTTTCTATGTTTTACTGCATTTTACTGCAGCAACCCTGCACACTTACTCCTCAGAATAGACTGTTTAACAAGTCACTCAATTACAGTTTTATCTATGGGACCGTGATACTTGATAGACATTTGTAAAAACTTGATAAAATAAGTTTAACCAACATCTTTTTAAGTTATGTGGTGCCTTTGAGCTGGCCTTGCGTGGCCATGATGAAAGTGATGGACAGAAGGGCGACATTTCAATACAAAAAGTAATTGTATATAATGTAATTAACAATATGTAATTAAAACAATTAAAGTAAATAAAAAAAATGGTATCACCCCCCCTGGTGAAAAATGCAACAGCCGCCACTGGAGTGAAAGTAGGAAGAAGCAGCATTTGGCTGCATTTTAACAATTGTGCAAACACAAAGGCAGAATGCAGAATTTGCAACATGAAGCTCTCATATAGAGCAGGGTCCACAAACCACCTCCACAGGCACTTGAGAACTGTGCATCCAACAGTTCAGTTGGAAGAAAAAAGGCAGGTCAGACTGCCTGCTTCTGCTTCTGTGTGTCTACTCCACCTGTTGTTGCTGCAGCTACAGGATCAACCCCCCATGCATCAGGTACCCAAACACCAACAGCTACACAGACCTCAATAAGCCAATTTATATGCAATGAATGGCAAAGGCAATGAATGACCCCAGCTAGATAGAACATAGTGGATGAAGAATTGGCCAAAATGATTGCAAGTGATTTCCAACCATTTTCCATTGTGGAGGACAAGGGATTCCAAAGCTTCACACAGGCTCTCAATCCAATGTATGTTCCTCCAAGCAGGAAAACACTATCAAAAAATCATACCGAGACTGTATGATAGAGAACGTGCTTCACTGCAGGCCAGGGTTAAGGAAGCTACTGCAGTTTGCCACTGATTGCTGGACATCAAGAACCACCACCTCTTTCATGTAAATAAAAGGTATATGTGGTAAAATAGAAGAGCCGTTTGGGAGCCGAAAGAGCCGGCTTTTCTTGGTGAGCCGAGCCAAATGAGCCGGCTCACTCAAAAGAGCCGGAATTCCCATCACTACAATACATACCGGTAATATCTACTGGTGAACTTGCACCGCCCGTCCTGCAGGGGGCGCTGTACCGCACCGCGGCTCCATGTGATAAACCAACCGGAGCGGACGAGGGAGACACCGCCTGGCCGCTAACTAGCGCGGAAGGGGCTTTCGGGGCACGGCGTGTAGCGTATAGCATATAGCGTATAGCTCGTAACGTTAGCATCGACCAAAGACGACCACCCTTCGTTCACCAGGTAATGTTTGTTTGTTTTTTACCAGCAACGTCTGTTGTAGTAGTTGCAGTAGTTTGACTCGCCCACGTGTAGATAGAAGACACTATGTTTGAGATCCAAATACGTGCTAGCTTGACATATAGCCGCTAACGGTATCAACAAAGGGATGCTGTCTGAGGAGCCTCCGGAACTTGAATTCATTCGTTAATTTAAGAGGTTAACGAACATTTATTGAACCTTTTTTGTTTCCATTATTTGGCCCGTGTATGTGTGGGTACACGGTGACCGGTGTGTGGTTGTCGGCTCGCAGCCCGCCGTCTGTGAACCAGGCCTCGCCTGAGGTGGGGGGGGGGGTCGTGTCTAAACCCACACATGTAATGCTCAATAATTCAAAAAATATTATTATTGAAATAGCAATGTAACACAATTCCGAACTCACAGGAGCAACCCGGATGTTTTTTTAAAGTTTGTTTAATAAAGGGTGCAAGCGTACCCGTTATAACGCATTTAATAATTCGTGTTTGTTTGGTGCAGACCCCAACAAACGTCAAATCATGATTTTCGAAAATGTATGAAAACGATACGATCGTTTCCATTAGAGGTATCGCGATGTTTGACACCTGAACGAACGCCGTGTCGTAAGCCTTACCGTCCATGTTTAGATATCAATTGGTGAGCTAGGTTTGAGTAAATGATTATGAACCTATTCTGAAAGGCTGTTTTGGGTTTTTACTTCGTATGGTCAATGAGTCTTATCTTCCATTAGTTAGCCTAAACTGTTCTATTCCCGAACAGACCCTAGATCAGTGGTTCCAGTAACCGTGTAGTTATGTTGCATGGCGTGCTGTTTCTTGCTCTTGTACTCCTTTATTGCACACTGGTCATTGTCTATGGGTTGTAATTGTTGGCTGATCATGCAGTAGACGTATCCTAGTTTTGATTGTGCATGTAACGTCTGAGTCCATTATCGTTGGCCTTCAAAAATGCTTTCCATACATTGAGGGTGTGAGACATTGACCACCCTGTGTTTTAAAGCTTTCAGGCTTGGATCCGTGGTCCTGTGCCTTAAACTCACCATTTACTGCTATGGCTGCACCCCTGGTGCTAAAGTTTTATTTTTGTCTAAAATTTAAGAGGAGTCTATGGAGGATGGACTAAACTGTGGAGTGGAACTAGGATTAGGATTGGATTAGGAGTGCCAACAAGACGTGATCTTAAAGCCTACAGGTTCCCTACCTAGCACCATGGCAGACGGACGGATTTATGTGGGGAATCTCCCTATGGACATCCAGGAGAGGGACATTGAGGATCTCTTCTTCAAATACGGAAAAATCCGGGATGTTGAACTGAAGAACAACCGGGGGACGATCCCTTTTGCTTTTGTCCGCTTTGAAGATCCACGGTGAGTTTCTCGGGACGCTCCAAGTCTCTTGTTGGGAAAACAAAACGTAAAATCTTGTGCTTTAATGAACCCATCCTGTGACTGGCAGCCGGACATGGATGGAGGAGGCACCACCTGCCTATTGGCAGGCGGGGGGTGCTGTCAGGTGGTAAGGAAGCTCTCTGCTCTGTTCTCCTAGGGATGCCGACGACGCAGTCTATGGAAGGAATGGATATAGTTATGGAGACTCCAAACTTCGTGTTGAGTACCCTCGTTCGGCCGGCGCTAAATTTGGAGGTCCTATGATGGGAGGAGGTGGAGGAGGAGGAGGAGGAGGTGGAGGAGGAGGAGGAGATGGAGGTGGAGGTGATGGTGGTCGAGGAGAAGGGGGCCCTAGGGGAAGATTTGGCCCACCGACTCGAAGATCTGAATTCCGCGTGATAGTGAATGGTAGGTGGACGTTAGGAGTCGTAGGAAAATTGTGATTTCTCTCTCATGGCGGATTGGAAGTCAAGGGACTAAATGGATGAGGTCAAATCAGCTGCTTTAAGTCTTGAAAAACACCCCATAAACTCAAACTGGTAACTCCCAAACACCGGCCATGTTGACTGGTAGGTGTCATTTTTGTTCCTCTCTTGGTTTTGATGTAATGTGGTACGACTGATTACACTTAAGGTGTTTTTTTATTTTTATAAATAATAAATGTGTGGACTTTGTCTTTTTTTTTTGTATCCAATCGGTAACCACCCAGAGTTCAACGTACAGGTCACTGACTATTAGACAGTAGTCTACGTGTAGAACGAGACAGTATATGTTGTCTACGTGTAGATCGGGACGGTATATGTTGTCTTAGTTTAGAGCAGGTGCGCCTCCAATGGGGGCGTCGGAGTCCTTCCCAGAACGTAAAATAATTAAATCATTTGGTTAATGGAATTGTTATATTATATATTTTAATGAATTGATAAACTGCAATATGAAAACTGAGGTTAATGTGTAGACTGGTTATGTAGTATATTATTAATAATAAATGTATACAGCTTTGTCAGTTCTCTGATCAATGGACAGTCACCCATCGGTACGGAGCTACATGCTGCAAACACGTTGGATGGATTCTGTCCTCCACACACCATGTGATGTGGTCATCCTCCCCAGGACTGCCCCCCACTGGGAGCTGGCAGGACCTGAAGGACCACATGCGGGAAGCGGGAGATGTCTGCTTCGCTGACGTGCAACGAGACGGCGAGGGGGTGGTGGAGTTCCTCCGACGAGAAGACATGGAGTACGCCCTCCGGAGGCTGGACCGCACCGAGTTCAGGTCACATCAGGTGTGTCTCCTTGCATGGCCGACGCTGCGGCGGATTATTGAATAAATTGGTGAATGTGAGGCTAGTAAAGCTCTTTGGTTAGAAGCACTTTTTAAATGCAGTCCAAGTCATCTCAGGGATTCAAAATCCAACGATGAATAGGACATCAAATGTATGGAGGAAATCCGGTGAAAGTTTTCCCTGACCCGCAGGGCGAGACGGCGTACATCCGGGTGTACGAGGAACGCGGAACGCCCAGCTACCGTTCCCGCTCTCGGTCCCGCTCCCGGGGCCGCTACTCTCCTCCGTACCAGAACCGTGGCTCCCCGGGACCCCGCTCCCCGGGACCCCGCTCCCCGGGACCCCGCTCCCCGGGACCCCGCTCCCCGGGACCCCGCTACCAGTCTCCGCCGCGCCACGCCGTGTCCCGCCATAGCCCTCCGTCCAGGAGACCCACACACAGCCCCCCGCCTCGCCACTACCGCTAGAGCGGCCTTGCGGCTAATGTTTTAGAATTCAACTTTTTCTCTCATTGTCTTCTAAGATGGTGTCCCTGGTCAACCATGTCATTTACATTCCTTCCTGAAGTCCTTATCCCCTTCGTCTCCTCCTGGGACAGCTCCCCCCGGAGGACGCTTCAAGTACCCCGGCTGTGGAAAATTAATCAGTTTCTTTTGTAAAGAAATTGAGTTGATTTATAAAAAATATGAAACTATAATTCAACAATTAATGAAGTTGCCAGTTGTGAAAAAAACAACACATGAATAATTTTTTGAGAACGCCGTGTGGCTAAAACGATATCTTTTAGTTTGACATTTGTGTAGCCTTTGTGATTCCCACCTGCAGCCTTTGGTTGGACGACTGCATCTGTGGGGTTGTTCTTGGCTCTTGTCCAAGAGACACATGTCTTGTTGTTTGTGGACTCGGCATGTTGTGGACTCGACGGGATTCTCCTGTTATTTCAAATAAAAATGATCAATTTTACTGGCATGGTCTTTAATCGTGAATCCAAGAGTTGGGTTTGTCAAACGTTGGCAGGTTTTATGGATGTTACCTAAAATATCCTATTTATTATCTTTTGACCATTATTTAAACACTAGATTGCATTTAGTGGATTTTTTTTGGTGTGTTGAAATTAGATGTTTCATTACATCATTTCTGAGTTTGTTAAATGTAGCTTATTTATTGAAGTGGTGACGAGCAGTTAGAGCGCCTGCAGCTTTCAATGTTTAAATGGACGTCAAACTCTCAGTGTATTTCACACATAAAAAGCCTAGACATAATGTTCAATAGCCTGTTCTAATCAAATGTTTAACCTATATATAATATGTTAAATAGTCTATAATATGTTAAAGTCTTAAGTCTATAGTAATGTTAAACAAATAGCCTTTAATAATGTTACCAAAAGCCTATAATATAATGTTCATAAATAGTCTAATGTTAATAAATAAATAGCCTATAATATGTTAAATAGAATGTTCAATATTTTACCAGGCTTAAATAGTCTAGGATGTTCTGTTTTCCGGGGGTTAATACATAGTCTACAATGTTCTGTTTTCCGGTGGTTAATACATAGTCTAGAATGTTCTGTTTTCCGGGGGTTAATACATAAAAAGTCTAGGATGTTTTCCGGGGTATGTGGACCGCAGCTCTCATCCATCTGACAGCCAACAGCCACTGAAGTGGTTTTTATGAGAACCCATCGTTAATCTGCAATCAATTGCACATGCAAAATTCTCTCCTGTCAAGAATGCTTTGAGTTCTTCTCGCAACTCCCTTTTTTTTTTTTTTTTAAAGGCCCATCTCTGAAACCACATACAGCGGTGGTTTCATGTGGTCTAGGCCATAACTCCGTCATGGAAAACATATTATTGGTTGTGTTTTAGTGCCTTTAATAATTAATATATATGTATATGTATATGTATGTATATATACATATATATGTATGTATGTATATATACATATATATGTATATATATATACGTACATATATATGTATATATGTATATATATGTATATATACATATATATGTATATATATGTATATGTATATATATATGTATATATGTATATATACATATATATGTATATATATGTATATGTATATATATATATATATGTATATATACATATATATGTATATATATGTATATGTATATATATATATATATGTATATATACATATATACATATATATATACATATATATATATATACATATACATATATATACATATATATGTATATATACATATATATATATATATACATATACATATATATACATATATATGTATATATACATATATACATATATATATACATATACATATATATACATATATATGTATATGTATATATATATATATATACATATACATATATATATGTATATGTAGAGAGAACAAGGCCCACAGTGCCACCCGGAGGCACCACATGCCGTAACACCCTGTTACACAGGTCACACATCATATATAGATGTAGATTTATGTAGATGTACAGAGGGGGTGGCTGTCATCGTGGTACAGAGTTCAGAGGGGGGGGGGGGGGGTTGTGGGCTGTCGGAGATGACAGCTGAGGGGAAGAAGCTGTTCCTGAGCCTGCTTGACTTGGAACAACGATTCCTGTAGAGCCTCCCGAAGGGATGGAGGACAAACAGTCCATGGTTGGGATGAGGGTTGTCTTTGTGGTGGGTAGTGTTAATTCGTCCAACAATGTGTTGGGCGGTTTTCACCACCCTCTGCAGCGCTGTCCAGTCTGAGACAGTGCTGTTGCCGTACCACACTGTGATGCAGTTGGTGAGGATGCTGAACACACAACCCTATTGTATAACATGATAACAACACACAACCCTATTGTATAACATAACAACACACAGCCCTGTTGTATAACATGATAACAACACACAACCCTATTGTATAACATGATAACAACACACAGCCCTGTTGTATAACATGATAACAACACACAACCCTATTGTATAACATGATAACAACACACAACCCTAATGTATAACATAACAATTCACAACCCTATTGAATAACATGATAACAACACACAACCCTATTGTATAACATGATAACAACACACAACCCTAATGTATAACATAACAATTCACAACCCTATTGAATAACATGATAACAACACACAACCCTATTGTATAACATAACAGACGATCATATTGTATAACATGATAACAACACACAATCTTATTGTATAACATAACAGACAACCCTATTGTATAACATGATAACAGACAACCCTATTGTATACCATGATGACACCACACAACCCTATTGTGTAACATAACACACAACCCTATTGTATAACATGATAACAACACAACCATATTGTATAACATGATACCAACACACAACCCTATTGTATGACATGATAACAACACAACCATATTGTATAACATGATACCAACACACAACCCTATTGTATGACATGATAACACAGTGTGTTATCATGTCATACAATAGGGTTGTGTGTTGGTATCATGTTGTTTAATAGGGTTGTGTGTGTTAAACACGCACAACCCTATTGTATGACACGATACCAACACACAACCCTATTGTATACCATGACAACGTGATAACATGATAACAACAGCGTCGACATTCCTCTTCGTTGTTTTGAGTTGCTTTTTACTTCGTACGACATGAACATTATTATATTATATTGTATTACTGTGTACGATATGATTATTATTATTGTATTAACATTATAAAAACTTACTTCGTACTATATTGGATAACATTATAACGGAACCATGTTGTTGTTGTGTTACGTCACCGCGCCGAGAGAACCGTTGGAATGTGACGTCATCGTCGTCTTGACGTCACACAGATGAAAGAAGTCGTAATATTTATTTTATAAACCAACGTTTTTATAAATCATCAATATATTATATTGTATGTATGTTATTATATTTATTATGTTGTATGTATGTTATTATATATACATTATATTGTATGTATGTTATTATATATATATTATATTTATATTACTGTATGTAATGACTATATTATAGATTATATTAGACTATATTATAGATAGACCATTTTTACAGGCTATAATATAGACGTATAGATATATAGGCTATATTCTATACTTTATTCTAGATTATATTAGACTATATTCTAGAGTATCATATATTTTTTAAATATATGATATAGACTATTATATATTACATATATAATTATATTATATTATTGTTTATACGATATTATAGGCTAAATAGATTATTTTTATAGGTTTTATAATATATATTATATTAAAGGCTAACCTAGAATTTGTAGCGGATGTTGTGTACTCGCAGGGGCTTGTGGGTAATCATAGGTGCAGCTCTATACCTATATCTATATATATATAGATATATACAGTATATCTTTATAAATATATATATATATATATATATATATACACATATACATATGCATATGTAGTATACGTCTATATATTATATATCTACAGAGTTCAACCATACAGGAAGAGCCCTCCTGTCGCAGTGGTTAAGATAAGAAGATAAGGCATGTAACTGTCCTGTCGTTATTAACTCCTTATGCTCGCGTGTGACCGAACATTCAGTCCAAGCCTTTTTGGTGTATTTATTGTGTATTTATTGTGTATTTGTATTTAACTCATTAAGATGAGTATGACCGAACATTCAGTGCAAGCTTTGTCTTGGAGGAAGCTCTACCTGAGTCGAGCCAAGCTGAAGGCGTCCAGCCGGACCTCTGCACTGCTGTCGGGCTTCGCGATGGTAACTTAATAGTACTTTTTATTATAATAATAATATAAGTGTAATAATCTTGTTTGATGGGAACGTTTTGTCCCTGGATCGACACGGATAATACTGATGATAATAATAATTGTAATAATGTTGTTTGTCAGGTGGCCATGGTGGAGGTGCAGCTGGACAACAGCTACCCGTACCCGTCTGGGCTGCTGGTGGCCTTCAGTGCCTGCACCACGGTGCTGGTGGCGGTCCACCTGTTCGCCCTGATGGTCAGTACGTGTATCCTGCCCAACATTGAGGCTGTCAGCAATGTGCACAATATCAACTCTGTGCAGGAGTCCCCACACGAGAGAATGCACCTGCATATAGAGCTCGCATGGGCTTTTTCTACCGTCATAGGGACCTTGCTGTTTCTTGCCGAGGTGGTGTTACTCTGCTGGGTCAAGTTCTTGCCTGTTAAGAGCAAAGGGTCTGCAAACAGTACTATTTCATCCGGTAGGGCTGCAGCCATCACGTCCACTTCTATTATGGTTCCGTTTGCTTTTGTCTTTATTGTCTTTGCTGTGCATTTCTACCGCTCCCTGGTTAGTCACAAGACTGACAGACAGTTTCAAGAGCTGGAAGAACTGTCAAATCTAACCAGGCTGCAAAATGAACTAGACCACAGAGGAGAAGCTTGTATCTTGCAACCTCCCGGCTCCCACTTCCCATAGACCAGGCTGGTCCCAGCCCACTTCCCATAGACCAGCCTGGTCAATGGGAGCCAGCCTGGTCCCAGCCTGGTCCCAGCTCCCACTTCCCATAGACCAGCCTGGTCCCAGCCTGGTCCCAGCTCCCACTTCCGATAGACCAGCCTGGTCCCAGCTTGGTCCCAGCTCCCACTTCCCATTGACCAGCCTTGTGCTGAGATGCTGCAGAGCACCCTGGCGCTTCATCGACTCCATTTGTGCACAGAATAGACACATCTTAACATTATGATTGTGAGTGCGTCAGGTTTTGTAAGATGCCATTAATTATTTGATGATATGTTTATTATTGTACTTTATTGCCTATGAAGTCAGTGTAATGTAATGCCTGCTGTATGAAAACTACAAATCTGCAAAGCTGGATATTTGTTGAGTTGTAAACACGTCTCTGTTGTTTAAATAAAAAGTTTGTACCTTTTATATTATTGTATGTAGGCTTAACATGTCATTCCTTGTTAACACATTTGACTCATTAATCATTAATCAAAAGGTGTATTGGAATTGTATTTCTATAATTTGAATAATAACATAACACAATTTGAATGCATACCTTTGACTGAGTGGGGCAAGGTGAAAATGTACATTTTGAATGTTACTCTGAAGTTATTATTAAGAACATTAATCAATAGACTTTGTATTTTAGTGTTAATTTATTTTCTTTGACTTTCAGAAAAATTTGAAGAAAAACGATTTTGCCACTGTATGTACTACACATCACATTTGGTGAAGCACAGACTTTCTTCTAATTAGCAAGACTCTTTGAAAAAGGTTGATTGTGCTTCCATCAAAACCAACTGTGCATCCAACAGCTCCACCTAAATACAAAAAGTAATTCTCATAATCAGGATAATGGAAAGTTAAACACCAAAGCTCCAACCAGTGGTTCCAACCGTACCTTTGGGATGGGACTCTTGGTTGGCATGGGAGCGTCATCACGTCCACAATCAGACAGAGTCCCACACCTACACACTCCGTCCACCCAGAGGCCTTCATAAACCTTGCCTCTGTCTCGGTACAGAAACCTCCCATGGCCGTTCTTCTTCCCTTCTTGCCAGTTGCCTTCATATCTGTTTCCATTTGCTTTGAATCAAAAGAATAACCTTGGCCTTCACCACTTGTCAACTATATTTAAATTCCATTCCAAGAGCTTGCCCTTACCCAGCTGGAGCAGGCCCGGGCCCTGGTGCTTGTCGTGAAGCCAGTCCCCCTGGTATGTGTCTCCATTGTCGTAGTGCATGGTACCTTGGCCGCTCCTGCAGCCGCCACACCACTCTCCCTTATAAACGGCCCCTGTGCTGTAGAAGTATGTTCCGTATCCCTAAAAAAATTCATAGTAACTTATTTCGAGGACTGTCAAAATAGTACATTGTATATGGGGAATTGTGGTGCAATACATACATGTTTTTTCCCATTAGTCCATTGACCAGTGTAGAGTCTTATGTATTCATTGGTTTCTGGACACAGTTTGCTGTAAGTACCATATCCATCGTACTGGTCAAACTTCCAGTCACCATGATAGCTGGTAGCTGCCTTTTTCCGAACCACAGTTCCTATTCCTTGATACAAATTCGATACAAAGTGATGTTCTGTACAACACCGTCTTAGTGACTTTGTAACAGCTCTTACCATGTTTCTTGTTGTTCTGCCATTCCCCTGTGTATTGGTCTCCATTGACAGCGTACACAGTCTTGTGCAGTCCGTTTTTCTGAGCCTTCATATCCCATAACTTGACCAGGGGTTGGACTGTGTGGGTGTTCTTCAGATACGGCATGACTTAAGGTAGACCTGAATAACCCCATGATATAGAGAGAAGAGATTAGTTATGGGTCAGACTGAACAATGACAACATCAATCCAGCTAGATTCTACTAACCATTTCAACGGCATGGCTGAGGCATGTGGTCAAATGTCACTGTTTAACTGACAGGTTAGGTAGCAAGTAAATTAAAATGACATTTCAGACCTTCGAGTCAAGAATCACAGGACTATTGAACCCTAAGCCTAACCGTCAAGAGACCAATAGGTTAGGGTTACATGTATGCAAAAGGCTAGGGTTAGCTATATGTAGTAGGTTAGGGTAGCTCAGTAGGGTTAGCTATATGCAGTAGGTTAGAGTTAGCTATATGCAGTAGGCTTAGCTATATGCAGTAGGGTTAGGGTTAGCTCAGTAGGGTTAGCTATATGCAGTTGGTTAGAGTTAGCTATATGCGTAGGGTAGCTATATGCAGTTGGTTAGAGTTAGCTATATGCAGTAGGGTTAGCTATATGCTGCACATCTATATGCTATCCGCTGCCCGTCTTGTCACCTCCACCCGTCACCGAGATCACATCACCCCTGTCATCCACAACAGCCAACACCCTCCCCATCCCCATCCGTCACCCTATCATCCTTCAAACAGGCTCTCAAGACCCACCTCTCCAAACTGGCTTTCCCCAGCTAAACATCCTCACCTCTATCCTATGATTTTACATTTTTAATTATACTCCTTTTTTCTTATGTCTTATTTTAATCTATGTATGTATTAAATGATTTTACTGTGTAATTTTACCCTGTCTGTAAAGCGCGTTGAGTACTCCATATGAAGTGCTATATGAACTAAATGTATTATTATTATTGTTCTAATTATTATGCAGTAGAGTTAGCTCAGTAGGGTTAGCTATATGCAGTAGGGTCGGCTCAGTAGGGTTAGCTATATGCAGTAGGGTTAGCTCTGTAGGGCTAGCTATATGCAGTAGGGTTAGCTCAGTAGGGTTAGCTATATTCAGTAGGGTTAGCTATATGTAGTAGGATTAGCTCAGTAGGGTTAGCCATATGCAGTAGGGTTAGCTATATGCAGTAGGATTAGCTCAGTAGGGTTAGCTATTAGGCTACCTTATTCTCTTTTGTAGGCTACCTTAATTGACATTTAAATGAACATGAAGAATCAAGACTTTGATAACAGTGATTTAGATCCATATAGCTCACCGTTCAGGAAGTAGGAAAATAAACTATAAATATAATATATACTATATAAATATAATAAATACTATATAAACTATATATTCATATAATATGGTAGCTGCCTTTTTCCGAACCACAGTTCCTATTCCTTGATACAAATTCGATACAAAGTTATGTTCTGTACAACACAGTCTTAGTGACTTTCTAACAGCTCTTACCATGTTTCTTGTTTTTCTGCAATTCTCCTATGTATTGGTCTCCATTGACAGCGTACACAGTCTTGTGCAGTCCGTTTTTCCAGTAGGATTAGCTCAGCCGGGTTAGCTATTAGGCTACCTTATTCTCTTTTGTAGACTACCTTAATTTACATCATTTAAATGAACATGAAGAATCAAGACTTTGATAACAGTGATTTAGGTCCATATAGCTCACCGTTCAGGAAGTAGGAAAATAAACTATAAATATAATATATACTATATCAACTTTATATAAATAAACATTAATGAGGCTGCCTACCTTTTAAATATGTCGACTGAGGAAGACAACGTACGATGTTACTGGTAACCTAGCAACAGGATGGACCACAACAAACTACTGGTAACCTAGCAACAGGATGGACCACAACATACTAGAATGTAGATGTAGAATGTAGCTGTGTGTGTGTGTGTGTAAAGATTCAAGATGTTATTGTAGTAGTATATGTACATAAATAGTACAATGGAATGCTGACTCCCCATTCCCTCCAGCAGTATGGATTTCCTACAATTGAACACTATATACTATACTATGTACTAAACTTAAACCATACAACACTATACTATAAAGATAACTACTACCTACGATATGCTATACTATATACTATAAACTGTCACGTTACGGTGGTTGACAGGGGGCGTGGCCAAGGCGCGGGCTTTGGCGGCGCACACACACACACCTGTCGGCAATTGCCGAAAATGACAATCACCTCACCGGGGTGTATATACCGTATTGACCCGAATATAAGACGACCCCGATTATAAGACGACCCCTCTTTTTCAAGACTCATTTTTGGAAAAATACCTTTTTGAAGACCAAATCTTTTTTTTCTAAAGAAAATAATGTTATTTGAAAATAATGATAACACACATCACACATTGTGTTTCAATTTGCCTAACTTGGCAAATAAAAACAAAAACAAAAACAGGCTAGATATATTGCAATGAAACAGTAGTGCAATAAAACAGTAGAGCAATGAAACAGTGCAACATTTCAGAACATCAGTCTATTCGTCACATCACAAACGTCTTCTCATTCAGCTGCGTCTTCTACATCGCTGGGTTGTTCGCTCTCACTCCCACTGTCGTCACTCACGTTGTCTGCTTCCCCCGTCTCCTCCCACATCACGTCATCCTCGCTGTCTCCTCCCACATCACGTCATCCTCGCTGTCATCCATGCCATTTGATACGCAGCATTTCTTAAACCCATTAATGATGCTTTCTGGGGAAACCCAGAACCCAGAGAGAGCATGCTTGCAAGATCCATTCACAGAGCAAACGTACTGCAGGCTTTTGGATTTTTCCAGACCGTGTCAGTGCGTGATTACCAGCCAGGAGCCACTCTGTGTATCTCTCCAGATCCTCTTCTTTCTGAGTCCCCCACGCCGTCTGCCCCACACAACCTTGAGCCAGTTCACCACAAGCTACGTCTCCATCCAGCCCTTTGCCTGGGCACGTACGATAACGCCAGCTGGCACTGCCTCTTTAGGTACAATCTTGCGTTTTAAAACCACGTACGGGGGAAGTTTTGTCCCATCTGACAGTTACTCGGCTCGTTTCCAGTAGACTTCACAATCACTGATTTGTCGCCTTTCTTATGCACAGTGACAGATGTTGGCATGTCAAAATACACAGGCGTTTTTCTTTAAAAAAAACCCGTCTTATATTCGGGTCAATACGGTATACCCTGGTGTCCCGTTACTTCGGGGCTAGGTCGTACGTTGTACTTTGTACTCTGGACGGAATCGTTACTCCGATGTCCCGGCTACATCGGAGACAGGCGACTACTCGCCTGTCTATTACCTGTCGCTACTCCGACCTCCCGGTATCCAGACTCCTCACCTGTCCCGCGTTACTCTCTGGTCTAATACCTGTCGCTACTCCGACCTCCCGGTATCGACCCCTCTCCCGTCCCGGACTACTCGCCTGTCTAATACCTGTCGCTACTACGACCTCCCGGTATCCAGACTCCTCTCCCGTCCCGGACTACTCGCCTGTCTAATACCTGTCGCTACTCCGACCTCCCGGTATCCAGACTGCTCTCCCGTCCCGGACTACTCGTCTGTCTAATACCTGTCGCTACTCCGACCTCCCGGTATCCAGACTCCTCTCCCGTCCCGGACTACTCGCCTGTCTAATACCTGTCGCTACTCCGACCTCCCAGTATCCAGACTGCTCTCCCGTCCCGGACTACTCGTCTGTCTAATACCTGTCGCTACTCCGACCTCCCGGTATCCAGACTCCTCTCCCGTTCCGGACTACTCGCCTGTCTAATACCTGTCGCTACTCCGACCTCTCGGTATCCAGACTCTTCTCCTGTCCCGGACTACTCGCCTGTCTAATACCTGTCGCTACTCCGACCTCCCGTTATCCAGACTCTTCTCCCGTCCCGGACTACTCGCCTGTCTACTACCTGTCGGTACTCCGCTGATCGACCTCCCGGTATCCAGACCCCTCGCCCGTCCCGGACCACGCTTCTGTCTACTACCTGGCGGTACTCCGCTGATCCACTTCCCGGTATCCTGACCCCTGGCCTGTCCCCGATCACTCTCTGTTATATGTAATTCAATAAAGCTTCACGTTATCGCTTCACTGTGTCGTTGGGCTGCGTTCTGGGTCGTACCAAAACTACCCCCTTGTGACAGAACGACCTAGCCCTGATGGACCCCGGCGACCTCGACCTGGTGGGGCAAATGACGCTGGAGCTGGGGGAGCAATGTAAGGACCGGTTAGCCATCATGGGCCCCGGCGATCTCGAACGGGTGAAGCACGCGATCGATTCACTGAGCGGCCGTGTCGGATCACGGGCTCCAACGCTGCGGGAGCTGGGGGAGCAATGTAAGGACCTGTTAGCCAACATGGGCCCCGGCGACCGCGACCAGGTGAAGCCCGCGATCGATTCACTGAGCGGCCGTATCGGACAATTGGGTCAAGGGCTACCGGCGCTGATGGACCAACTTAAGGACCTAACAGCCACTGTTGCTTCCCTCATCGGGAGGAACCCCCAACGCCGTATTGGCCACCCACCACCCGTGGTTGTCTTGCCGGTTCCTTCTGCCTCCCTCCATTCGGAGCCCAGTTCCGACGACGCCACGCTGCTCAACGTCGCGCTGTCCCCGTCTGACAGCGCCGCTCTTCCCCCATCTGACAGAGCCGCGCTGCCCAACGCTGCGCTGCCCCGTTCCGACGACGTTGCGCTTGCCCCGCCTGCCGACGTCGTGCTGCCCTCGTCTGCCGACGTCGTGCTGCCCTCGTCTGCCAACGTCGCGCTGTTCCCGCCTGACGACGTCGCGCTGTTCCCGCCTGACGACGTCGCGCTGCTCCCACCGGACGACGTCGCGTGGTCCACGCCTGCCGACGTCACACGGCCCCCGTCTGCCGACGTCGCGCTGTCCCCGCCTGACGACGTTGCGCTTTCCCCACCTGCCGACGCTGCCGACGTCGCGCTGTTCCCGCCTGACGATGTCGTGCTGTCCCCGCCTGCCGACATCGCACTGCCCTCGTCGCGCTGCCGACATCGCACTGCCCTCGTCGCGCTGCCCTCGTTGCGCTGCCCTCGTCGCGCTGCCCTCGTTGCGCTGCCCTCGTCGCGATGTCCCGGCCTGCCGACGTTGCGCTGTCCCGGCCTGCCGACGTCGTGCTGTCCCCGCCTGCCGACGCTGCCGATGTCACACTGTCCCCGTCTGGCAACGTCGCGCTTTTCCCGTCTGCACGCCGTTCCCGCCTGACAACGTCGCGCTGTCCCCGTCTGCCGACGTTGCGCCGTTCCCGCCTGACGACGTCGCACTGTCCCCGTCTGCCAACGTCGCGCTGTCCCCGTCTGACGACGTCACACTGTCCCTCACGCGGGTCACACGCGCGTAACGCCGCCTTTGGCTCCGGGAATATGGAGGAATATACGAGAGCCCGCTACGACCTCCGTAAGACCATCGTCTCTGCCAAGCGGGAGTATAAGGACAGAGTGGAGGAGAAATTCAAGAGCCACGACGCGAGGGGTATGTGACAGGGGCTACAGACGATAACAAACTTCAGAGGGAGAACCAGTTGTGTAGAGAACTCTACCTCCCTCCCAGGAGAGCTAAATACTTTTTTTGCTCGGTTCGACGTGAACGGCAGCCCGCCGAAGCCAGCGCCGCCTGAGGAGACCAGCCTGCTGTGCCACACCTTCAAGCAGTTGAACATCCGTAAGGCGGCAGGCCCCGACGACATCCCGGGCTGTGTCCTCAGAGCATGCGCAGACCAGTTGGCAGGAGTCTTTGCAGACATCTTCAACCTCTCCCTGTCCCAGGCTGTCGTTCCCGCGGTCTTCAAGATGTCCACCATCGTGCCTGTCCCTAAACAACCCAAGGTAACATGCCTGAATGACTATAGACCTGTAGCCCTCGATTGTCAGCAAATGCTTCGAGGTTGGTCAAGGACTTTATTTGCTCCGTGTTATCTGCCACGCTGGACCCATGGCACTTTGCATATCGTCAAAAGAGATCCACGGACGACGCAATTGCCATGGCCCTCCACACTGCCCTTTTCCACCTGGAGGGAAAGAACTGTTATGTGCGAATGCTGTTTTTGGACTACAGCTCAGCGTTCAACATGATAGTTCCTGCCAAGCTCGACACCAAGCTTAGAGGTCTAGGCGTGCCCCCATCCAC
Source organism: Muraenolepis orangiensis (assembly GCA_027704905.1). Lineage (NCBI taxonomy): Eukaryota > Metazoa > Chordata > Actinopteri > Gadiformes > Muraenolepididae > Muraenolepis > Muraenolepis orangiensis. Next base: position 23,643,337 of record CM051006.1, read on the forward strand.
GTGCAGCTGGATACTGGACCTCCTGTCGGACTGCCGCCAGGTGGTGAGGATGGGCAGCACCACCTCAGAGCCACTGACCCTCAACACGGGAGCCCCCCAGGGATACGTGCTGAGCCCTCTCCTCTACACCCTCTACACCCACGACTGCATGGCTGTACACAGCTCCAACGTCATCATCAAGTTTGCTGACGACAGTGATGGGCCTGATCGCCAGTGACGACCAGACAGCCTACAGGGAGGAGGTTGGATCGCTGGAGCAGTGGTGCCAGAACAGCCTCGCCCTCAAAGTCAAGAAGACCAAGGAGCTGATCGTGGACTACAGGAAGCAGAGAGGAGAGCACAGCCCTATCTCCATCGACGGTGTTGCAGTAGAGAGGGCCAGCAGCTTCAAGTTCCTCAGGCGTCTGAGGAAATTCAGCATGGGCCCCCGCATCCTGAGAACATTCTATACCGGCACCATCGAGAGTGTTTTTACAGGGTGTATCACCGCCTGGTACGGGAACTGCACCGCACTCGAGCGCAGAGCGCTTCAAAGGGTGATGCGGACGGCCCAGTATATCGTTGGAGGTGAGCTCCCCTCCCTCCTGGATATATACAACCAGCGGTGCGTGGCCAAGGCCAAACGCATCATAAAAGACAATGCCCACCCCAGCCACAAACTATTCACTTTTACTGTCAGGCAGGCGATACCACAGTATCAAGTGCCGTACAAATAGACTAAGAGATTGCTTCCACAGTCAGGCCATCAGGCTGTTGAACAAGGGCGTATAGCATACAACAATGTCTATTTTATTACATTGATTTATATATATACATATTGCTCTTTTTCTGTGCCGATATATATTGCATTTTATTAATTGCATTTTTATTTTTTTACTTATTTTATTCTATTCTGTTTTTATTCTATTTTATCTTATTTTTATAACTGCTGTCTGTCGTCGGGTATTGCACAGACTGCTTTATACTTCTGTAAACTGTGAAGTGACAATAAACTTGACTTGACTTGACTTGAGCAGTTCAGTAGGCGTCTTATTTTTATCTATATTTTTCTATCATTTATCAAACGATTCTTGTACCTCACTGTGCTTCACCCTGTTCATGTTTATACATTTAGCGATAACATATAATATAATTTCTAATACAATTACAGATCGTCACTTATTAAGGTTCATGGATATAATAAATATAATAATCTAATGATCGATGATACAATCAAACTCAAAGGTTTTGAGTTTGTATAATCAATATAGGGTTAGTCAACCAAGCAGGGATTTTAACCACTGCAATTAAAAAAATGTATTACCAAAATACTATCAACACATCTCATGTGTCTCATGTGCTCATTTGCGGTCCGAGTAGGTGTCACCACAGCATCATCAATGGTGACAGCCAGGTCTCGGTGCGGACAGCCCTTTGCCGGGAAGAACAAAAGCTCAGTCTTTTAGCTTTAGGTGGTACATCGACATCCACTTTGAGATGTCTGCTAAGCATGCGGCAATGCGTGTTTCCACTTGCGTGTCCGAGGGGGGAAACGACAAGACCAGTTGGGTGTCGTCAGCGTAGCAGTGGTAGGATAAGTCATGGGAGTGGATAACAGGACCAAGGGACGTTGTGTAGAGGGAGAAGAGAAGAGGACCCAGGACCGATCCTTGTGGAACCCCAGTAGTCAGTCTGCATGGTTCTGACACAGACCCTCCCAGTGCCACCTGGTAGGAGCGACCCGTCAAGTAGGATGTAAACAAGGAGAGAGCAGAGCCTGAGACACCCCTCCCCTCAAGGGTGGAGAGGAGAATCTGGTGGTTCACAGTGTCGAATGCTGCAGACAGGTCCAGGAGTATCAGGACCGAGGAGAGCAAATTCGCTCTAGCAACATGGAGCGACTCAGTCACTGCCAAAAGGGCAGTTTCTGTCGAATGACCTGCCTTAAAACCAGATTGGTGGGGATCCAAGAGGCAGTTCTGGTGGAGATACAAGGACAATTGGTTAAAGACAGCACGTTCAAGAGTTTTGGATAAGAGGGGGGTGACTCTGGCCATCTTGAAAGCAGCGGGAAAGCAGGAGCGGAAAAGACCACTGACCTTGATGTGTATGCAGATCATGTCACAGCATACATTAACAGGCTAGTGGAAGAATGCATCCCGACCAGGTCTTTTCGCTCATTTCTGAACCGCAAACCATGGATGAATGCTAACATACGGAACAAACTTAAGGAACGGAGTACCGCTTTCACAACAGGGACTCCGATCACTACAAGAAGGCCAAGTACAAACTCAGAAAAGCCATTAAGAAGGGTAAATTGGATTACAAAAACTAATTGGAATTACAGTTCGGGGCTCTGACACCATACGTATGTGGCAATGTCTGAGGGTCCTCTCCAACTACAAGGGGAGCTCAGGGGCAGTCACCAACAACGACCCTAACTTACCAGACGAGCTAAACAAGTTTTTTGCTCGCTTTGAAAGAGACCATGAGCCGACCAACAACTTGAACATCAATCCAGAAGACTAAGTTCTACAACTATCCGATTCCGAGGTCCGCAGAATCTTCAGGAGGGTGAAGGCAGGGAAGGCAGCCGGCCCGGACAGAGTTCCATCCCGCGTCTTCAAGACCTGCGCTGACCAGCTGGCTCCTGTGTTCACCGACATCTACAATGCATCACTGCAACAGTCTGTCGTCCCAGCGTGCTTCAAAGCGATAACCATTGTGCCGTTACCCAAAAAGACCAAGGTATCATGCCTCAATGATTATCGTGTAGTGACTTTAACACCCATAGCCATGAAGTGCCTGGAGAAACTTGTAATGTTGCATATAAACTTGTCTATCCCTGAGTCCCTAGACCCACTCCAGTTTGCATACAGACCAAACAGGTCTGTAGACGACGCCATTTTCCTGGCACTACACACGGCCTTGCAGCACCTAGACAGGAGGGACTCCTACGTCAGACTGCTGTTCATTGACTACAGCTTGGCGTTCAACACCATCGTTCCCTCCAAGTTGGTCCTGAAAGTGAGGGACCTAGGTCTGGGCGCCTCCATCTGTAAATGGAATATGAACTTCCTGACGGGCAGGCCTCAAGTGGTGAAGATTGGGAACAACATCTCATCCACTCTGGTCCTCAACACCAGAGCACCCCAAGGCTGCTGCCTCAGTCCCCGGCTGTACTCGCTGTACACACATGACTGTACGCACAGCAATAATCGGATTATCAAGTTTGCAGACAACACCACAGTCATCGGCTTGATAAGCGAGGGCGATGAAACAGAGTACAGAGATGAGGTGGTCCAGCTGGCGCGATTGTGTGAGAACAACAGCCTCGCACTGAATGTTAGCAAGACCAAGGAGCTCATCGTGGACTTCAGGAGCCACCGGGGCACCCACTCCACCATCAGCCTGGATGGGACACCGGTGGAAGTCGTCAGCTGCAGTCTCAAGTAAGTGTTTACTGACACTGGTTTACTGACACTGGTTTACTCAGGGGTATTGTGATTGGTTTACTCAGGGGTATTGTGATTGGTTTACTCAGGGGTATTGTTATTGGTTTACTCAGGGGTATTGTGACTGGTTTACTCAGGGTTATTGTGATTGGTTTACTCAGGGTTATTGTGATTGGTTTACTTAGGGTTATTGTGACTGGTTTACTCAGGGTTATTGTGACTGGTTTACTCATGGGTATTGTGACTGGTTTACTCAGGGTTATTGTGATTGGTTTACTCAGGGGTATTCTGATTGGCTGACTGGTTTACTCAGGGATATTGTGATTGGCTGATTGGTTTACTCAGGGGTATTGAGATTGGTTTACTCAGGGGTATTGTGATTGGTTTACTCAGGGGCATTGTGATTGGCCGATTGGTTTACTCAGGGGTATTCTGAATGGCTGATTGGTTTACTCAGGGGTATTGTGATTGGTTTACTCAGGGGCATCGTGATTGGCTGACCTGTTTACTCATATTGCTAATGTTGCTTGCTTTTCAGCTTGTACTTAAACCTAGTTTTAGGGAATCTAAACGTGCCTCTTCTCAGCAACCATGCAAAGTATGAACCTTTAATATCACTGGTCTGGATTAGGAGATATTAGCATAATGTCTTATAACTGCCTATTTTATTATTTGTGTAGATTTGCATACAAAGATGTGTATGAGAAGTTCAAACTTTGCATGACAATAATCCTCAGCAAGTCTCTTCTTGTTCAATTACCGTAAGGAATATTGTTCTATATCTATATTGATCTCTCTCAGCCTCTCTGCTCCATCCTTAGTGCTATTTCTCATGTACTCTGTTCCAGGGTCATAGGCGAGCTGTTCTTGTTGGTTTGGTACTACGTGTTGGTTTGGTTGGCACGTTGACCATACGGGAGAGCTTCCTCATATCAAATGGCTCCAGGTAGGTTGTGTACCTGGAAGGTCAAATTATTTCACATCATCTGTTTTTCTTATTGCCTATTGAAACGCAAAGAGTGGCCTGGAATTTTCTTGACAAGCAACAAGCTTTACTTGTGTATACGCAGGACCAACTTTTACAGACTCACCTACAGACTCATCTATGGTCCTTTTGTCAGCAGAACCCACTGAGCGTGTGAGGAGGAAGGAGGGAGGGAGGAGCAGAGAGTGAGAGAAGGAGGAAGGATGGAGAGAGGAGCTGAGGGGAGGGAGGGAGCAGAGAGGGAGGAAGGGAGGAGCAGAGAGGAAGGGAGGAGCAAAGAGAGAGATGGAGGTGAGAGCAAGGGAGGAGCAGAAAGGAAGGGAGCAGAGAGGGAGGGATCCTAACCCTAACCTACTGCCCCTTTTTAATCTGCCTCAAGGCCCCGTCACACCATAACGTTCTGGTCAGCGTTTGAGGAAACGTTGGTAATCGTCCGTGGTCGCTGGCATAGCGCCAGAAGAGCGTTGTGTGAACGCTGGTGAACGCTGGTAATCGTCGGTAATCGTCGGTGATCGGCGGTGATCGGCGGAGAACGCTAGTCTGAAAATAAAGTTTTGAACATGCACAAAAGTTCTCATGGAGACCAGCGTTCTTCAACGTTTAACGTTAAACGCTGGAGAACGCTGGAGAACGTTCGCCGAACGTTGCACGCGTTCGGCTATTGTTAGTCAGTCGTTACCCTAGCGTTACTTGGTTGTTATTAATCGTTTACAATCTTTGCTTTGCAGTGAACGACTCACTGGTACACATCCCACATTGTGTGCCTCTGTCTGGATGAGAGATGGAGTGTGTGTGGGGGTCAGGACCAGTGCTTTTAGTCAAACACACATCCGACATTGTGTGCCTATTTTCGGATTGGAGATGGAGTGTGTGTGTGTGGGTCAGGACCAGTGCTCATAGTCATACACTCATCCGACATTGTGTGCCTATTTTCGGATTAGAGATGGAGTACAGACGACATGGAGATGGAGTTTAGCAGTAGCAATATCCAGAAGAACTGTCACGGTTACGGTGGTTGACAGGGGGCGTGGCCAAGCCACGTGCGCTGGCAGCGCACATACACACCTGTCAACAATTGTCACGGTTACGGTGGTTGACAGGGGGCGTGGCCAAGCCACGTGCGCTGGCAGCGCACACACACACCTGTCAGCAATTGCCGTGGCCGATTGTTAATTCCCTCACCTGGGGTATATATACCCTGGCTTCCCGTTACCCCGATGTTAGGTCGTACGTCGTACTTTGTTCATGTTACGTCGTACTTTGTTCATGTTACGTCGTACTTTGTTCATGTTACGTCGTACTTTGTTCATGTTACGTCGTACTTTGTTCATGTTACGTCGTACTTTGTTCATGTTACGTCGTACTTTGTTCATGTTACGTCGTACTTTGTTCATGTTACGTCGTACTTTGTTCATGTTACGTCGTACTTTGTTCATGTTACGTCGTACTTTGTTCATGTTACGTCGTACTTTGTTCATGTTACGTCGTACTTTGTTCATGTTACGTCGTACATTCTGGACGGAATCGCCACGCTGATGTCCCGGAGATCCAGATTCTTTGCCTATCCCGCGTCACCTGCCTGTCTCGCGTTACACCGGTCTATACGAGCTCCCCGGTAATTATAATTACCTGTCGCTATTCCGACCTCTCGGTATCTAGACTTCTCGCTCGTCTCTGACCATCCGCCTGTCTGGTACCTGTCGCTACTCCGACCTCCCGCTACCCAGACTCCTCCCCCGTCCCGAACTACTCGCCGGTCTACTACCTGCCGGTACTCCACGGATCGACCTCCCGCGCCAGTGACACGTCAGCACACGCTAATAGTTTTCAGGGGTGTCTTACTTGGTCCCTGGTTACACGCTCCTCATGCGTTTAGTCACACACTAGTCATGCGTTAGTCACACGCCAGATGTGTCCACCTCCCCTAGAACGCTCGAAAATGTAACGATTAGAACGTTCATAGAACGCTGACCAGAACGTTATGGTGTGACGGGGCCTTCACGATCATTTAACAGTTTATTTAAACTTTTAAATGGATCTTTGTGAATCAATCCACAGACTGGAGTCTATGGGCCAAAGCAATAGAAGTTCAGTGTGTAAGGTTTGGTTAGTTAACCGTTGTACGGTAGGGTAAATTAACCATTGTAAGGTAGGGTTAGTTAACCATTGTAAGGTAACCCTTGTAAGGGAGAGTTAACCATTGTAAGGTAGGGTTAGCTAACCATTGTAAGGTAGGGTTAGTTAACCCTTGTAAGTTAGGGTTAGTTAACCCTTGTGAGGGAGGGTTAGGTAACCCGTGTAAGATAGGGTTAGTTAACCATTGTAAGGTAGGGTTAGTTAACCCTTGTCAGGGAGAGTTAGTTAACCATTGTATAATTATGTTTTTGTATTTTAATAGGCCAGAGGGACTGATGTATCAGTCTATATTTTTATTATAATAATAATAATACGTGTAATAATCTTGTTTGATGGGAACGTTTCGTCCCTGGATCGACACGGATAATACTGATGATAATAATAATTGTAATAATGTTGTTTGTCAGGTGGCCATGGTGGAGGTGCAGCTGGACAACAGCTACCCGTACCCGTCTGGGCTGCTGGTGGCCTTCAGTGCCTGCACCACGGTGCTGGTGGCGGTCCACCTGTTCGCCCTGATGGTCAGTACGTGTATCCTGCCCAACATTGAGGCTGTCAGCAATGTGCACATTATCAACTCTGTGCAGGAGTCCCCACACGAGAGAATGCACCTGCATATAGAGCTCGCATGGGCTTTTTCTACCGTCATAGGGACCTTGCTGTTTCTTGCCGAGGTGGTGTTACTCTGCTGGGTCAAGTTCTTGCCTGTTAAGAGCAAAGAGTCTGCAAACAGTACTATTTCATCTGGTAGGGCTGCAGCCATCACGTCCACTTCTATTATGGTTCTGTTTGCTTTTGTCTTAATTGTCTTTGCTGTGCATTTCTACCTCCTTTCTAGCTCCCTGGTTAGTCACAAGACTGACAGACAGTTTCAAGAGCTGGAACTTACTTACGTTATTGTACTTTATTGCCTATGAAGTCAGTGTAATGTAATGCCTGCTGTAGGAAAACTACAAATCTGCAAAGCTGGATATTTGTTGAGTTGTAAACACGTCTGTTGTTTAAATAAAAAGTTTGTACCTTATATTATATTATTGTATGTAGGCTTAACATGTCATTTTTTGTTAACGTTTGACTCATTAATCAAAAGGTGTATTGGAATTGTATTTCTATAACTTGAATAATAACATAGCACAATTTTAATGCATACCTTTTGACAGTGGGGCAAGGTGAAAATGTACATTTTGAATATTACTCTGAAGTTATTATTAAGAACATTAATCAATAGACTTTGTATTTTTCTTTGACTTTCAGAAAAATTTGAAGAAAAACGATTTTGCCACTGTATGTACTACACATCACATTTGGTGAAGCACAGACTTTCTTCTAATTAGCAAGGCTCTTTGAAAAAGGTTGATTGTGCTTCCATCAAAACCAACTGTGCATCCAACAGCTCCACCTAAATACAAAAAGTAATTCTCATAATCAGGATAATGGAAAGTTAAACACCAAAGCTCCAACCAGTGGTTCCAACCGTACCTTTGGGATGAGACTCTTGGTTGGCATGGGAGCGTCATCACGTCCACAATTATACAGAGTCCCACATTTACACACTCCGTCCACCCAGATGCCTTCATAAACTTGGCCTCTGTCTCGGTACAGAAACATTCCATTGCCGTTCTGCTTCCCTTCTTGCCAGTTGCCTTTAAATCGGTTTCCATTTGCTTTGAATCAAAAGAATAATACTTAGCTTTCACCACTTCTCAACTATATTTCCATTCCAAGAGCTTGTCCTTACCCAGCTGGAGCAGGCCCAGTCCCTGGCGCTTGTCGTGAAACCAGTCCCCCTGGTATATGTCTCCATTGTCGTAGTGCATGGTACCTTGGCCGCTCCTGCAGCCGCCACACCACTCTCCCTTATAAACGGCCCCTGTGCTGTAGAAGTATGTTCCGTATCCCTAAAACAAAATCATCGTAACTTATTTCGAGGACTGTCAAAATAGTACATTGTATATGGGGAATTATGGTGCAATACATACATGTTTCCTCCCATTAGTCCATTGACCAGTGTAGAGTCTTATGTATTCGTTGGTTTCTGGACACAGTTTGCTGTAAGTACCATATCCATCGTACTGGTCAAACTTCCAGTCACCATGATAGCTGGCAGCTGCCTTTTTCCAAACCACAGTTCCTATTCCTTGATACAAATTTGATTGTTTTATTTGTTATGTTCGGTACACCGTCTTAGTGACTTTGTAACAGCTCTTACCATGTTTCTTGTTGTTCTGCCATTCCCCTGTGTATTGGTCTCCATTGACAGCGTACACAGTATTGTGCAGTCCGTTTTTCTGAGCCATCATATCCCATAACTTGACCAGGGGTTGGACTGTGTGGGTGTTCTTCAGATACGGCATGACTTAAGGTAGACCTGAATAACCCCATGATATAGATAGAAGAGATTAGTTATGTCAGACTGAACAATGACAACATGAATCCACCTTAATTCTACTAATCATTTCAAAGGCATGGCTGAGGTATGTGGTCAAATGTCACTGTTTAACTGACAGGTTAGGTAGCAAGTAAATTAAAATGACATTTCAGACCTTCGAGTCAAGAATCACAGGACTATTGAACCCTAAGCCTAACCGTCAAGAGACCAATAGGTTAGGGTTACATGTATGCAAAAGGCTACGGTTAGCTATATGCAGTAGGTTAGGGTAGCTCAGTAGGGTTAGCTATATGCAGTAGGTTAGTTAGCTATATGCAGTAGGCTTAGCTATATGCAGTAGGGTTAGGGTTAGCTCAGTAGGGTTAGCTATATGCAGTTGGTTAGTTAGCTATATGCTGCACATCTATATGCTATCCGCTGCCCGTCTGGGGGCGTGGCCTAGTGATGTGTCGGTCGCGAACGAGCCGGCTCAAAGAGCCGGCTCTTTTTAGTGAACGACGGGAGCCGGCTCGCACCCGCGAACGAGCCGTTATTTTTTTTTTTTACGGGTGCTCCGCGTACATGCAGTGACTGAATGTCACTGTCATGACTGCATGTCATGCTGTGCATCACGTGAGGATAGATAAGGAGGGAGGGGCGGCGTGTGCTCAGTGCTGATAGCTGAAAAGATGGAGGGGTGACACTTCACACGGTGTAGGGTCAGTTTGCGTCGCGCAAATAAGATGAGTGAAAGTAGGAAAAGAAGCAGCATTTGGCTGCATTTTAACAATTGTGCAAACACAAAGGCAGAATGCAGAATTTGCAACATGAAGCTCTCATATAGAGCAGGGTCCACAAACCACCTCCACAGGCACTGTGCATCCAAAAGTTCAGTTGGAAGAAAAAAGGCAGGTCAGACTGCCTGCTTCTGCTTCTGTGTGTCTACTCCACCTGTTGTTGCTGCAGCTACAGGATCTATCCCCCATGCATCAGGTACCCAAAACCCAACAGCTACACAGACCTCAATAAGCCAATTTATATGCAATGAATGGCAAAGGCAATGAATGACCCCAGCTAGACAGAACATAGTGGATGAAGAATTGGCCAAAATGATTGCAAGTGATTTCCAACCATTTTCCATTGTGGAGGACAAGGGATTCCGAAGCTTCACACAGGCTCTCAATCTATGTTCCTCCAAGCAGGAAAACACTCTCAAAAAACCATTCCGAGACTGTATGATAGAGAACGTGCTTCACTGCAGGCCAGGGTTAAGGAAGCTACTGCAGTTTGCCTTACCACTGATTGCTGGACATCAAGAACCACCACCTCTTTCATGTAAATAAAAGGTATATGTGGTAAAATAGAAGAGCCGTTTGGGAGCCGAAAGAGCCGGCTCTTCTTGGTGAGCCGAGCCAAATGAGCCGGCTCACTCAAAAGAGCCGGAATTCCCATCACTAGCGTGGCCGCCATTTAGCTTTTAGGTATTTGTGTGCATTTATTCTCCCTGTTTCAACTGTTGCACCTTAATTTCCCTCGGGATAAATAAAGTTATCTTGCGTGGGGGAACTGGGGATTGTGGGTAATATGTGTTTCGGGTTGTGTGTGTATTATATTTTGGTTGTGTTTATATGTGTACGCCAACTTTGGTGCGAGTGTCAGTTCGGGGAGTTCCGTGTCGTGCTGTTACCTTTTTGACATGACATGCTCTAATGCGCATGCACGACACAGCACACAATATGTAACCCCGAACCGACACTCTCACCAACGGTGGCGAACACACACACACACACACACACACACACACACACACACACACACGCAAACACAATAACCAAAACTAACACACACACTAATTAACCCACATATGTTCTGTAACACCATAGAACAAACGAAAACACAACCCGAAAACCCATATTACCCACAATCCCCAGTTCCCCCACGCCACTTGCGCGGCAATATGGCGGCCACGCCCCCTCCCCGGCCGCTACAATACGATGTTACTGGTAACCTAGCAACAGGATGGACCACAACATACTAGAATGTAGATGTAGCATGTAGCTGTGTGTGTTTGTATCAGTGGCGGCTGGCCCATAGGGGGCGATGGGGCGCCGCCCCCCCTAAACCACACGCACAAACATTATTATTAATAATAAAAAAATTCAAAATATATATATATAAATTGTCAATATGTGTGTGTTTAAAATATGGAATGCACCCAGAAATATGTGTAAAATATGATTTTAAAATCATTTGCGCAACATAATATGCTTTTCCTAGTACACATATGCCTAGTACACTGTATGACGATGCTGGGGGGGCTGTAGAGAAATAGCCCCACGGAGGCGGTTCTCTGTAGCAGTTAAGCCAATTGCTGATTCAAGATATAAACGAGTGACATAAAATGTAGCCAATCAGCGTCCTCCAAACGTCTTCGGGGGGGCTGTTTCAGAACAGCCCCTCCAGCATCGTCATACAGTGTACTAGGAAAAGCATATTATGCTCTGTCTCTGCGGGCGCCATTTTAACTACAACAAGTTCAACAATGGCGAGCGTGAGCACTACCCCAAGACTCAACCCGGTCCCTAACTCGGTGAAATCTCTCATTCAAGAGCCGTTTGAGAGAAGAAGTTTGGCGGACAAACTTAAGGTGAATGATCTGGGCCCAGACCAACCTGATATTGTTATCAAACAGCATAAGGCAGCTAGTGACAAAGGGAAGACCTATATGCGAGGCTTCTCTCGTAGCAGGTACACCAGAAAGGCCTGGCTAGCTGGATGCACTCATGCTGCCTTATTTTGCTTTACTTGCTTGATTTTTAAAACAACGGGGGGGGGGACAGATGTAACATGGACAACAACTGGAGTGAGGGATATGAAGCATGTCTGAGAAAGTGAGGAAGCATGAGAACACCAGGGCACACATGGACAATGCTATGAAGCTAGCCACGCTAGGCAGAGTGAACATTGCTACGCAGCTGGACGACGGCCACAGGATTGCCGTTAGGAAGCACAATGAGGAGGTGGACAAAAACACATCCTGTCTAAAATAATAGACTGTGTGAAGTTCTGTGGTGCCTTTGAGCTGGCCTTGCGTGGCCATGATGAAAGTGATGGACAGAAGGGCGACATTTCAATACAAAAAGTAATTGTATATAATGTAATTAACAATATGTAATTGTAAATAAAAAAAATGGTATAGCCCCCCCTGGTGAAAAATGCACCAGCCGCCACTGGTTTGTATGTGTGTAAAGATTCAAGATCCAAGATGTTATTGTAGTAGTATAATGTACATAAATAGTACAATGGAGTGCTTACTCCCCATTCCCTCCAGCAGTATGAATTTTCTATAGTTTAACAATATATATATATAATATATATATATTTAGGACAATTTTTTTCTGAGCCACTAGATGGCGGGCCAGAACATGATCAAAAGCTAATTTAAGTAATTGATTGTTAAAACACGTTCTAATGCTTTGACTTTTCTTTCGGGTGCTGCGCGATCAGCGGTGACCGTTGACGGGGGGGGTTGTGTGGGTTAGGGGGTTAGGGTTAGGGTCTGTCGGCCCACGGTCCGCCAGGTGGCCGGTACAGCCCTGGAGGAAAATGTCACTGCGTTCTCGATTCGGACATTATAGCCTATATGTGCGACTGTCGATCCGATATTGTAAAAAATATATATATATAAAAACATATATATATATTTTTTATTCTCAAAATAATCTTCCGGGCCAAATATTATTTCTCGCGGGCCATTGGCCGCCTGTTGCCGACCCATGTGCTATACTATAAACCAGTGGCGTGTCTATCCCAACTGGACCTTCTGTAGACCAGGGGTTAACCCAACTCTTCAGCCCGCGACCCCCAACATAACAGACCCCCCCCCACACTATCACCGGAGGGACTGGAACAAGTCCAGGGGGACTTGATCGCGATCGCGATCATTGTGTGTGTGGCTTTTTTCAGCTGCAAATGATGTGACTGTCGTGAATCTGTCGGAATCAGAATTCCTTTATTCGTCACCCTTACATATTAAACGGCCTTACATAATACAAATATCTATGCACACGTTATTATTAACAATAATAATAATAATAATAATATTTATTATAGAATTATAATAAAAAATATTAAATATTAAATAAAAACATTAAAATAAAAACCTCATGGTCACATCAAGAGGATTCTGAAATCATCTCGCGACCTTCATCCCTCCTTATCAGCCTCACACAAGACTTGCAGAGGAGTTTGTCTTTCGGGAAATCGTGGAAACTGAGGTACGGCTGTCTTTGTTTAGACGTTGAGCAGCCGTACACTACAATAACAGCGACGAGAGGAAGCGGCCATAGTTTGTCACGTATCTGGGGTAACTACCGGAAGTAGGAGTACACTGCTCGGCGATTTTTAACGTTCTGGAAGCAGGAAGTGTGACATAGGCCTAATAGGCCTATTTTGTAGGCTAACTTAATTGACTTTATTATTTAAATTAACATGAAGAATCAAAACTTTGTTAACAATGATTTAAATATAAATCATCATATAAATATAATATATACTATATAAATATAATAAATGCGATATAAACCATATATTCTTATAATATATACTATATCAACTTTATATAAATAAACATTAATGAGGCTGCCTACCTTTTAAATATGTCGACTGAGGAAGACACATGGATGTATTAAAATAGGGAAGACAACCTACTGTAGCGGCCGGGGTGGGGGCGTGGCCGCCATTTAGCCGCGCAGGTGAAAACATCTTGAATACTAGATTAGTTTAGTTTGTTATTTAGTTTTTAGGTATTAGTATATTGTGTGTGCATTTATTCCCCCTGTTTCAACTGTTGCACCTTAATTTCCCTCGGGATAAATAAAGTTATCTTGAATCTTGAATGGTGGCGTGGAGGAACTGGGGATTGTGGGTAATATGTGTTTCGGGTTGTGTGTGTATTATATTTTGGTTGTTGTGTGTTCGCCAACTTTGGTGCGAGTGTCAGTTCGGAGTCGTGCTGTTACCTTTTTTACGTGTTTAGTACTGCAGTACTGCTCTCTGTCAATGACATGCCTTAATGCGCATGCACGACACAGCACACGACATGTAACCCCGAACCGATACTCTCACCAACGGTGGCGAACACACACACACACACACACACACACACACACACACACACACACACACACACACACACACACACACACACACACACACACACACACACACACGCACACACACACACACACACACACACACACACACACACACACACACACACACACACACACACACACACACACACACACAATAACCAAAACATAACACACGCACTAATTAACCCACATATGTTCTGTAACACCATAGAACAAACGAAGACACAACCCGAAACCCATATTACCCACAATCCCGAGTTCCCCCACGCCACTTGCGCGGCAATATGGCGGCCACGCCCCCTCCCCGGCCGCTACAATACGATGTTACTGGTAACCTAGCAACAGGATGGACCACAACATACTGGAATGTAGATGTAGCATGTAGCTGTGTGTGTTTGTATGTGTGTAAAGATTCAAGATTCAAGATGTTATTGTAGTAGTATAAATAGTACAATGGAGTGCTTACTCCACATTCCCTCCAGCAGTATGAATTTCCTATAGTTGAACAATATATATAATATATATATATTCAGGCCAATTTTTTTCTGAGCCACTAGATGGCGGGCCAGAACATGATCAAAGGCGAATTTAAGTAATTGATTGTTAAAACACGTTCTAATGCTTAGACTTTTCTTTCGGGTGCTGCGCGATCAGCGGTGACCGTTGACGGGAGGGTTGTGTGGGTTAGGGGGTTAGGGTTAGGGTCTGTCGGCCCACGGTCCGCCAGGTGGCCGGTACAGCCCTGGAGGAAAATGTCACTGCGTTCTCGATTCGGACATTATAGCCTATATGTGCGACTGTCGATCCGATACTGTAAAAAAAAATATATAAACATATATATATTTTTTTTATTCTCAAAATAATCTTCCGGGCCAAATATTATTGCTCGCGGGCCATTGGCCGCCTGTTGCCGACCCATGTGCTATACTATAAACCAGTGGCGTGTCTATCCCAACTGGACCTTCTGTAGACCAGGGGTTCCCCAACTCTTCAGCCCGCGACCCCCAACATAACAGACCCCCCCCCCCACACACACACACACACACACTATCACCGGAGGGACTGGAACATTAAAAACAACGTGTGCACAGATCTTCACCATCGCGAACATCGTGAAGTCCAGGGGGGCGATCGCGATCATTGTGTGTGGCTTTTTTTCAGCTGCAAATGATGTCTGACTGTCGTGAATCTGTCGGAATCAGAATTCCTTTATTCGTCACCCTTACATATTAAACGGCCTTACATAATAAAAATATCTATGCACACGTTATTCTTAACAATAATAATAATAATAATAATAATTTATTATATTTATTATAGAATTATAATAAAAAATAAAAAATATTAAATAAAAACATTTAAATAAAAACCTCATGGTCACATCAAGCCTGGCCTGTTGCCATTTTGACGTAAAAAAACTACGTAGAAAAAACGTAGCACTACGCTAGATCCACTCTCACTCCAGCCAGTATACCTTCTAGCTCCCTATTGAGCTGTGGGGAAATCTGAAAGAATACGCCCATTGGCTACAAATCACTATATGATTGGTTGATCAAATTGTCAATACAAACGTACGCTCTCATTCAGTCTAAGGGCCAAAGTAATCGGGAATACTTTGGTTGAAGGATATTCTTCCCAGCAACCCAGAAAAAGATCTGATTGGTTGCATTGTTTTTCCAACACAAAACCACTCAAATGCATAGTGCATAGACCGAGAAAGACAAACAAATCAACTTAACACTGTAATATAACAGATCAACAACACAGATACGATTCTCATTTATTCATTTTATTCAAATTTTATTAAATTGTATTACATTTTATTAAATTGTATTACTTTATTAATACAATTAATTCGATTTTTTTGGTTTCATCTGAGAGTTCCAGGGTCTTCTCTGAATACCTTGAAGGTTTGTATAGTCTGTAACTTTTGTTCAACTTTTGTTCAACCTCAGCAGCAGTTGTATGCAAGGAGTGTACCGTTGGAAACTTGACTGAGCCCTTTTTCTACGACAACTGGCTTGCTCATTTAAAGACGTAACTGTCACGGTTACGGTGGTTGACAGGGGGCGTGGCCAAGCCGCGTGCTTTGGCAGCGCACACACAGGTTAATCACGTCACCTGTGGGTGTATATATACCCTGGCGCCCCGCTACTTCGGAGCTAGGTCGTACTTACTACTTTGTACATTCTGGACGGAATCGTTACGCCGATGTCCCGGTATCCAGATTCATCGCCTGTCCCGCGTCACTCGCCGGTCTAATACCTGTCGCTACTCCGACCTCCCGGTATCCAGACCCCTCGCCCGTCCTGGACTACTCACCTGTCTACTACCTGCCGGTACTCCGCGGATCCGACTTCCCGGTATCCAGACCCCTGGCCTGTCCCCGACCATTCTACGTTTGTGTTTACTTTAGTAAAACTTCACGTTATCGCTTCATTGTGTCTTGGTCTGCGTTCTGGGTCCCACCAAACTATACACTTGTGACAGTAACCTTGAGAAATAAAATAGCTTGTATTGAACTATGTCCTTTTTAAGACGTAGACACCCCTGTGATACAAGTCTTTTTTCCACAGGCTTCGTTCAGTTTCTTCAGTACTACTCCCAGAGTAGCGGCCTATATCGGCTACGAGCACTGGGGGAAAGAAATTAGCTGTATCTAACTGTAGGAAAGAAATCAGCTGGATCTAACTAGTTAAGACATCAGCTGGATCTAACAGTAGGTAAGAAATCAGCTGGATCTAACAGTAGTTAAGACATCAGCTGGATCTAACAGTAGTTAAGACATCAGCTGGATCTAACAGTAGTTAAGACATCAGCTGGATCTAACAGTAGTTAAGACATCAGCTGGATCTAACAGTAGGTAAGACATCAGCTGGATCTAACAGTAGTTAAGACATCAGCTGGATCTAACAGTAGTTAAGACATCAGCTGGATCTAATTGTAGTTAAGACATCAGCTGGATCTAACAGTAGTCAAGACATCAGCTGGATCTAACAGTAGTTAAGACATCAGCTGGATCTAACAGTAGTTAAGACATCAGCTGGATCTAACAGTAGTTAAGACATCAGCTGGATCTAACTAGTTAAGACATCAGCTGGATCTAACAGTAGTAAAGACATCAGCTGGATCTAATAGTAGTTAAGACATCAGCTGGATCTAACAGTAGTTAAGACATCAGCTGGATCTAACAGTAGTTAAGACATCAGCTGGATCTAACAGTAGTTAAGACATCAGCTGGATCTAACAGTAGTTAAGACATCAGCTGGATCTAACTAGTTAAGACATCAGCTGGATCTAACAGTAGTTAAGACATCAGCTGGATCTAACTAGTTAAGACATCAGCTGGATCTAACTAGTTAAGACATCAGCTGGATCTAACAGTAGTTAAGACATCAGCTGGATCTAACAGTAGTTAAGACATCAGCTGTATCTAACTAGTTAAGACATCAGCTGGATCTAACAGTAGTTAAGACATCAGCTGGATCTAACAGTACTTAAGACATCAGCTGGATCTAACAGTAGGTAAGACATCAGCTGGATCTAACAGTAGTTAAGACATCAGCTGGATCTAACAGTAGTTAAGACATCAGCTGGATCTAACAGTAGGTATGACATCAGCTGGATCTAACAGTAGTTTCGGAAGAGACTTAGACTCTGGCCGCAGGGAAAGGTGAAGTGATTCAGAAGTGATTCAGAACTGAATATTGGTTTCAATGTGTCCAGACATGAATATGTAATGGCCTGCATTGTGTCCCGTTGTCGTGAAGCCATATACTTAACCCTAACCTTAGGATTAACCGTAACGTGTGAGAGAGTGTGGAGGGGAGAGAGGGGGGCGAGGTTAGAGTGTGGAGGGGAGAGAGGGGGGTGAGGTTAGAGTGTGGAGGGGAGAGAGAGAGGGGGGTGAGGTTAGAGTGTGGAGGGGAGAGAGGGGAATGAGGTTAGAGTGTGGAGGGGAGAGAGGGGGGTGAGGTTAGAGTGTGGAGGGGAGAGAGGGGGGTGAGGTTAGAGTGTGGAGGGGAGAGAGGGGGGTGAGGTTAGAGTGTGGAGGGGAGAGAGAGAGGGGGGTGAGGTTAGAGTGTGGAGGGGAGAGAGGGGGATGAGGTTAGAGTGTGGAGGGGAGAGAGGGGGGTATGAGGTTGGAGTGTGGAGGGGAAAGAGAGGGATGTGAAGTTAGAGTGTGGAGGGGAGAGAGGGGGGTGTGAGCAGGGGCGGATCTACCGGGGTAGCCTGGGGTGGCAACTGCCACCCTAAAAATAGCCTTGCCACCCCAGCTGCCACCCCAGTTGGCAGCTTTGTTTTGAAAGAAAAGTTGTGGCTCATCGGACGTTCATGAGAGTGAATCTCTAATGTCCGAGTGCAAGTGAATGCAGACGCAAGCCTTGTGACCCCTCCCCCGGCCCTGGCGCGAGCCAGGGCCCCATGTCAGACCGCTGTAAGCATGGCGGAGGGAAATTCGTCCAGCTTCCAGGTTATGGAGACTGCATTAGTTCCAAAACATGACAGTCACGCAGTTGGTGAATGAACCGCGTTCATTTCTATTGCGTGTAATCACTCATTTCAGCAGTAAGTTGATGAAATAATGGCATTGAATGTGTTTCCCATGTTAACTGTTGTTGATACAGTATATACTGTTATCTAGTTTATACACTGGACCTGATGTTAGCTAGTCAGCTCACGTAGCCTACATTACTTTGAGAAACAAGAGCCATAGCAATATATGTGACCTCCTGTGATGAACTGAGGAACAATGCCTAAATACCCTTAGAATTAAATCTTTGAAATGCTATTAATAAATATAATTAGTTATAAATACTGTTATATACATATGTCTGTGTGTATACATATGTATGTATATGTAGATAGATAGATAAATAATAGATAGGGAAATTTAGGCATATGTGTATGTATATGTACGTATGTGTAACTATTGTTTTATATATTGGTCTCATTGTCATTTTTTGTATTATTGTATTGTACGTACACTTAATTTACTTGTTGCGTGTTGGCAATACTGTAACATACTATGGTCATGCTAATAAAGCCCTTTTGAATTTGAATTTGAATATTTCTTATCAGCAATGTTGGTACTCAAACATGTTAATGTTTGTAAGCAAAGATGGAAACCATTTGCACAAAAGGAAATGTAGATTTGTAAAATTAAGAATTTTTATTTAACATCTATGATAAGGGAAAGAAATGTAAAATAATGATGCAGTGCTTCAGTCTAAACCGTCCTGCTCTCAGCTGCTATGAGCACAAGCCAAGCACATCCAAGGCCACAAGGACAGCGTTTGGCAGTGGCCATACATTCCAAATCCTTCCTCGGACCGATTGGTGCATCCATATCGGTCCAGCCAACCATGGGGTGAGGTTAGAGTGTGGAGGGAAGAGAGAGAGGGGGGTGAGGTTAGAGTGTGAAGGGGAAAGAGGAATGTGAGGTTAGTGTGGAGGAAAGAGAGAGAGGGGGGTGAGGTTAGAGTGTGGAGGGGGGAGAGAGAAAGGGGGGGTGAGGTTAGAGTGTGGCGGGAAGAGAGAGAGGGGGGTGAGGTTAGAGTGTGGAGGGGAGAGAGAGGGGGGTGAGGTTAGAGTGTGGAGGGGAGAGAGAGAGGAGTGTGGAGGGGAGAGAGAGAGAGGAGTGTGGAGGGGAGAGAGAGAGGGGGGTGAGGTAAGAGTGTGGAGGGGAGAGAGAGAGGAGTGTGGAGGGGAGAGAGGGAGGGAGGGGGTGAGGTTAAAGTGTGGATGGGAGGGAAAGGGTAAAGAGAGTGGTAGGTTAGGGTGGCTACAGAGACAGGTAGTGCAACTCATACCTCCAGGGAGAAGTCATGTCTAAAGCCCCAGACGCAGGCAGCCACTGACACAGGAGAGACGAATAAGAGGGGATGAAGACGAGCAGCCAGAAGTAGGCTCCCCTGCCCACGCGGTCGCACACCAGCACCCCAAACATCAGCAGCATGTGACTGGTACAGTCACATGGTATTCCGGTTGACGTGATGGTGCAAGGACAACAACCTTGCACTGAATGTCAGCAAGACTAAAGAGCTCATCGTGGACTTCATGAGCCACCCTCAGCCTGAACAGGACACCAGTGGAAATCGTCAGCTGCTTCCGTTTCCTAGGACTACAGATCTCTGACGACCTGGCGTGGACCCACAACTTGGAGGTCATGCTGAAGAAGGCATAGGCCAACAGTGGCTAGTGAACTTCAGAAAAGATCATGGGGTGTGCACTACTAGATGTAAGAAGATGTTTTTTTGCACAATTCAACACATGACCATATCATCCATCAGTCACTTTATTGTTATTTGTATTGTTATTTTAATTGTGTACAGTATTGTTATATTTTATAGTATAATGTATTAGAAAATTCATACTGCGGGAGGGAATCATTCCATTGTACTTGTTGCATATGGCAAACACAAATCTTGAATCCTGACTGACATTCTAAGCATTATAAGCAAACATTATAAGCTACAGAATTCTGGTGTAGAAACACCACAGGATATCAAGAAGAGTTCACCCACATCTACAGCCATCCAGTATAAGGATCAAATGTGTTGTACAAAACATGTTGTACAACATATAACATATATGACAATAATAATAATAATAATAATAATATCTACATGGTGCTATCTACAGGAATTACCTGTGGTGTTGTAAATGTTTAGATAATTTAAAATGTTTTTACTATAGTTCACTGTCATTTAGCTGTTTTAGCTGTTGCTGTTTGTTTGTATAAAAACATCTCAACTCCTTAACATGCAGGGTGAACGCCCTTTACTTCAGGACAGTCACCTTTGGCGAACACCATTAGAAGAGATTTCTTCCCACAGCCTCTATCCCCAACAACCTTCCGCTCTTCACTGTTCTTCATCATCAGCACAGCCTTCGGTCTGATACATAGTCCTGGTCTACACACTTTGGTCCTGGTTAACGTGTGGAGCTCTCAGCTGGTCCTGGTCTGCACACTTTGGTCCTGGTTAACGTGTGGAGCTCTCAGCTGGTCCTGGTCTACACGCTTTGGTCCTGGTTAACGTGTGGAGCTCTCAGCTGGTCCTGGTCTGCACACTTTGGTCCTGGTTAACGTGTGGAGCTCTCAGCTGGTCCTGGTCTACACGCTTTGGTCCTGGTTAACGTGTGGAGCTCTCAGCTGGTCCTGGTCTACACGCTTTGGTCCTGGTTAACGTGTGGAGCTCTCAGCTGGTCCTGGTCTACACGCTTTGGTCCTGGTTAACGTGTGGAGCTCTCAGCTGGTCCTGGTCTACACGCTTTGGTCCTAGTTAACGTGTGGAGCTCTCAGCTGGTCCTGGTCTACACGCTTTGGTCCTGGTTAACGTGTGGAGCTCTCAGCTGGTCCTGGTCTACACACTTTGGTCCTGGTTAACGTGTGGAGCTCTCAGCTGGTCCTGGTCTACACACTTTGGTCCTGGTTAACGTGTGGAGCTCTCAGCTGGTCCTGGTCTACACGCTTTGGTCCTGGTTAACGTGTGGAGCTCTCAGCTGGTCCTATGTCGTTGGTGAAAGTACAACACCGTCTTTTTTTACAACAGAGAAAGCTTATGTTTTTTTTTAACCAGGTATCTCAATTTGTTAACCGCTTCCTCTTTCTGCATGAGCCGTTTCCAACACACACACACACACCCACACACACACACCACACACACACACACACACACACACACACACACACACACACACACACACACACACACACACACACACACACACACACACACCACACCACATAATGTAATAGTTGTTATGTTCCTTGGTTTTGAAGAGTGAATGTTAAACTAATAATGAACTAACAAAGGTTAGACAGCAATGTGTTTATATTTGATTACAATCGTTTCAGAAATAAATGGCATTAAAATAACAAAAAACGAATGAGAAAACATGTTATTTAGCCAGCTGTAGGTCTACACATGTTATTAAGCCAGCTGTAGGTCTACACATGTTATTAAGCCAGCTGTAGGTCTACACGTGTTATTAAGCCAGCTGTAGGCCTACACATGTTATTAAGCCAGATGTAGGCCTACACGTGTTATTAAGCCAGCTGTAGGCCTACACATGTTATTAAGCCAGCTGTAGGCCTACACATGTTATTATGCCAGCTGTAGGTCTACACATGTTATTAAGCCAGCTGTAGGTCTACACATGTTATTATGCCAGCTGTAGGTCTAAACATGTTATTTAGCCAGCTGTAGGTCTACACATGTTATTAAGCCAGCTGTAGGTCTACACATGTTATTAAGCCAGCTGTAGGTCTACACGTGTTATTAAGCCAGCTGTAGGCCTACACATGTTATTAAGCCAGATGTAGGCCTACACGTGTTATTAAGCCAGCTGTAGGCCTACACATGTTATTAAGCCAGCTGTAGGCCTACACATGTTATTAAGCCAGCTGTAGGTCTACATGTGTTATTTATTTAAGCCAGCTATATATAGGCCTACGTGTTAGTCAGAGGGCCTCTAATGACCCTCTGACCTCTAGTCAGAGTATAATAGTCGTAATAAATACATTTAAATAGTAATAATAAATACATTTGAATAGTAATAATAATAGCCAAGTGGTCCCGAGGCAGTTTGTAATCGTACTGGTCTAGAGAATATGAATGTAGATAAGAAATATATAATTGTTTCAGTTCAACCATTAAAAGGACAGTCTTATTTTTTCTCATTGTTCATTGTTTATGATCAATGACAATATATAAAAAGTAATATATACAATTATAGTATTAATACTAATAATATGAATGTGAAGAAATGTGTCCTGTGAAACTGCGTTGTTGTTTTTTTAAAGGAGCTTCCTGATGACCATTTATGGCGCTGGGTGCCGCTGCTGCTCTCCAGTTTAGACCAGTTGGAACCAGTTTAGACCGATCACCAGTTCGGACCAGTTTGGTTACCGGTCTGGACCGCCCGCTTAGTCCGTCGTGTATCAAGTTGTCTTTGTGTAAGGTGTGTGTTTTTTGTGTGTTTCTAAACACGTTTATTTAATTGTTTATGTATTTCGTGTAAACCAGATATCTGAAAATGTATTCAGTGTATTACATGTAAACCAGATATCTGAAAGTGTATCCAGTGTATTACATGGAAACCAGATATCTGAAAGTGTATTCAGTGTATTACATGTAAACCTGATATCTGTACGTGTATTCCGTTTATTACATGTAAACCTGATATCTGTACGTGTATTCAGTTTATTACATGTAAACCTGATATATGTACGTGTATTCCGTTTATAACAGGTAAACCAGATATATGAACGTGTATTCAGTTGATTACATGTAAACCAGATATATGAACGTGTATTCAGTTGATTACATGTAAACCAGATATATGAACGTGTATTCAGTTGATTACATGTAAACCAGATATATGAACGTGTATTCAGTTTATTACATGTAAACCAGATATCTGAACGTGTATTTCATGTAAGCCAGATATCTGAACGTGTATTAAGTGTATTTAATGTAAGCCAGATATCTGAATGTGTATTCAGTTTTAGTTATACATGTAAACCAGAGATCCTTCTTTCCAGTGCAGACATGAGTGATACAATGGAGGCTTTGTGTTTCTTTATGACGCAGCAACAATGTCCTTTGTGTGAAGGAGACATTTTTAAACGTAATATACAAGATATGTATCTTTAAAGTTGTTGTTGTTTTTCGGGATTACATGTTTTTAATACCTAACTTAGTTCCTACAGTAGCAATAACGTATGATTTAAATGATCACACAAATAAATAGTTGGTTGTTTTTTTATTCATTCCCGTCCTCTGCCAGTGCTACTTCAATATGTACTTTACAATAAGTGCACAGAACATGAACAGAAAATGCATTACCTTTACAGCCCTTCCTTATCCAGTGTATAGAGAGATATGTGTCTAGATGTGTCTTCCAGAGGACTGAGGTTAGATGCTGTTGAATGGTTCATCTTCTAGTAATAATTGTCCTAATACATGTGTTCCTTGAGGTGAATCTTTTTCTTAATGCTTACCATTATGATTAAAGGATCTGGAGGTGTCTTCGGACCCGTAATTTAGGCCTGAAAGGGTAAATATGTGATCTGTGTTCTCCAAGGGTTTACTCTCGGATGAATATTTGAGCCAGTGTATGTATATATATATATATACGTATATATATATATATATATATATATACACACACACACACACACAGCCTGGTTGGTGTTGTCCAAAAATGGAAATTTGCCCTTGAGGGAAGGTCAGTAGTTAAGATAAAGTGTAGTTACCAAGCCAGGTCTAGTTCCTCTATCTGGAAGAGGAACTAATGGGACTATATCATATGACAATTGTATGACGCAAGTCAAACATTAGAAAAGACATCACTATTATGTAAAAGGTGATGGTAGATTAATAGTTTTGAAGGGATATTCAAAGAGCAGTATGGCTGTGATCATGTTGCTTCTTCATGACTCCACACATTGAAATTCAGCTCATTTAAAGCAGACTATTTAAGCCATTAAGTATACCATCACACATAGTTATTTAGCTGTTATTCTCCAACTCCACCAGATGTTAAGCTATATATTTACATTTATTAATAATATATATATATAATATATATATATATATACGGGTGTGCCATGGCCTAGTTCAAACAAAGATGGATTCCAAGCAGAGGAAAAAAGGTTCAAAATGTCAAAGGGGTCCAGTTTTATATCTTCCTTCTTCTCAATCCTTTAAAGGAGGAATCATAGTTTAATCATAGTCCATGAGAGATGAGGAAATAATAGATCCCTTTGGGAATCATAGTTTTATCATAGTCCATAAGAGAATCATAGTTTTATCATAGTCCATAAGAGATGAGGAAACAAAAGAAACCCATAAGGCCATTGAGTCCTGTTGCAGGAAAATGGCTGCCGACAGCGAGGCGCTCGGGCTCGGGCTCGCGCTCTCTCACTCTCTCTCTGTCTCTCTCTCTCTCTCTGTTGAGGATCCGGGTCTGTCCCTCTAATAGCAGAGCGCGGAGACAGTGCTTCGTTCTGGTTGGTCGTACCCCGCCCGCCCCCCCCCCTCCCCCCCTCCCCCCCTCTCCCCCTCTCCCCCTCTCTCTCCTCTCTCTCTCTCTCTCTCTCTCTCTCTCTCTCTCTCTCTCTCTCTCTCTCTCTCTCTCTCTCTCTCTCTCTCTCTCTCTCTCTCTCTCTCTCTCTCTCTCTCTCTCTCTCTCTCTCTCTCTCTCTCACACATTGTGATTGGTCGTCGAAGCTTCCCTCAAATAGCAGTGCGCTGAGACAATGCCTCGTTCTGATTGGTCGTCGGAGCAGAGCGCTGAGACGATGCCTCGTTCTGATTGGTCGTCGGAGCAGAGCGCTGAGACGATGCCTCGTTCTGATTGGTCGTCGGAGCGTCCACTGTAAACCATCTTTTATGTTTTCCTGGTGAATTGTAAAATGGCTCAAATAGCTTTCATTGTTGACATTTAAAATACATTTTAAGTGTTAACCTTTTACAACATATGTGTTTTAGGATTGTGATTTACACTGAATAACGTATCGTTTTAATAACAAACACTTAGGCAGCCAACGCTCAGGTATCAGTCAATATTACCACAAATATGATATGATTTGATATAATATAATATAATATGGTATGAGTGGTTGTGAAGATTATGCCAAACAAAACACAACAGCTGGTAAATACCAGTGAATGCAGGGTTTATACCTTAAGACATAACACACCACACACACACTCATATATATATTACATATATACACACATATATATATGCATACATATATATATATATATATGTATAATTCGAACATTAAAACAGCTTTACAAAATATTGCCCCCTTTATCTAGCTTGTTTGCCATTTGAGTAAATGCAATCGGCAGATTCAACACAAAAAGCTAATCAATAATTAAGTCAGCATAAATGTTGCATATATGTGTGAATACTTAACTGCTAAATGCACAATACAAATTAAGCTCCTAAAACGTCAATACCATGTTGATATGTTAACAATAAAGAAGCTCTAATTTTGACGAAAGTGCGGCAGCGAGCGGAGTGCTCAGCGGTGTATTGTGGGAGACGACAGACTAGAGGCTCAATATGTGTTACTCTCAGTATTCTTCACATTAATCATGTAATTAAGCAAATTAACGAAGATATATTGTTGTTTTACCAAGAGAAAATAATTGTTCGGACAAATCATGTCCAAGCCAGGCGAAAGAAACAGATTGAACGAAGACCATGGGAGAAAGCAGAGTTCAAGTAAGCTTGTTCTTTTTTCTTTCTCCTAATGTTTCGGTAACCGATCAATGTCCGTGTGTTCATGTCTGCATGTGTTTGTGTTCATGTCTTCTTCTTCTTCGTTATTTGTCTGTATCTTAGTGAAGCGTGTTATCTTATGAGCACATTGTGACATACGACGTTGTGTTGTTCCAGATCTGGCCAACGGCATGGAGCATCCCGGGGACAAGAAGAGTCACCATTGTAGGAGTTACAAGTTGATTATTGACCCGGCGCTGAAGAAGGGACAACACAAACTCTACCGATACGATGGACACACCTTCAGCATACCCGTCAGTACCTGTACTACACCACCCTACATCACTGCTACACCAGCCTACATCACTGCTACACCAGCTGTACACCACCACCACACCAGCTGTACATTACGCCGATAGCAGCCTACACCACCTGCATCAGCTCTACACCACCTGTACACCAGCTCTACACCAGCTCTACATCAGCTCTACACCACCTGTACACCAGCTCTACAGCAGCTCTACACCTCCCCAACACTACCTGCACACACCTCTACACCAGCTCCACACCACCTACACCTGCTCTACACCACCCAAACACCACCCTACACCACTCAACACCACCCTGTACACCACCGTAGTAACTCCGGGCTAGCTTCTGGTAGCATGGAGTGGCTGTATCTTCCTTATGGTTGGGTCCATGCATTGTGTATATCATTGCATGGAGTGCTAACACTATATGTGACATGTATTGATTCTATTGCTGGTTCTGACCCCCTGCAGGACAGCGGGATGCTGCCCCTGGACTCGGTCCGGGACCCGAGGATCGGTCGACTGTGGACCAAATACAAAGAAACGGACCTACCGGTGCCCACCTTTAAGGTTAGGGTTTGACACTTACAAGTTTGGCTTTTTTAAGGGTTGGACACTTAAGTAGTTTGGCTTGTTTAAGGGTTGGACACTTAAGTGGTTTGGCATGTTTTAGGTTAGGGCCAGCAGACCCTAACCCTGCTGATGGATGAAGACCTTAACCCTACCCTACGGCTGCTGAAATTATCTTTTATACGTTGATTGGACATTCCCAAATAATAATGCTTGTTGTATTGGAGTGGTACGGACGCACTCCTATTCCAACTGTTAATACTAGTGGATGACGTAGTGGTGTTGATGACCAATAATCGGATGGATTCTCTTCCAGATCGATGAATGTTACGTGGGCCGTGTGCCTCCAAAGGAGCTGACGTTTGCGAGGCTGAATGACAACATACGGGAACCCTTTCTCACCGACATGTGCAAAAAATACGGTGACATCGAGGAAGTTGAGATTTTATACAATCCCAAAAATAAAAAGCATTTGGGAATTGCCAAAGTGGTTTTTGAGAACGTGAAAGCAGCCAAGCTGGCGGTAGAGAGCCTTCACAACACGTCCGTGATGGGGAACCTCATCCATGTGGAGTTGGACCCTAAAGGTAAACTCTACCTCACACTGGACCTCTTTAGTCAAATGCATGCTCATGGTTTTTTCAATACTGGAGTACAATTATTATTTTTTTGGTTGCTTTTAGTGGGCTTTTGGTATGTACGACTGTAGTTGGACTCAATTGAAGCATTAAATGGCAATCATTTTTCCATTCATACCCATTGATTGCTGTAAGGCCTACCTGAGTCCAACTAAACCTGGACTTGAATCCATATGTTTACTACTAGTTCTCTAGTGTGGTGAATGTAACATGTATTTTAAAGACCTCTTCACTATGCAGGATGACATTGTATGTCACATGCCTATATGAAGTAAGTCAGTCTTGTAAAACATTGCATGCTCTAAATTCAACACTTTTGTTTAGCCAATGTTTTCCAGTTCCATCTTCTTCTTTTTCCAACTTATTGTTATTTTACCTGAGCTATAGTTATTGGAGACTTGTTGGGAAGGAAATGCACTTTTGAATTCTGGTGACGACCTCTTGCCTACCTTTGTTGAACGCACTATTGTAAAGCGTCTGTCTGCTAAATTACTGTTATGTAATCTTCTAAATCAAAACCTGCTTTTAACATTCACGCCACGAGAAAGCTAGTATGAAGATTGCATTGTATAATCCCAATGCTTCCTAATTGTTACTTCTTTACGTCAAATGAAACGGGTTATACATAACCTCAACGAGGCCACATATTGACTCAAATAGTATTTAAAACATTCATCTTGAATCATTCCAATCATTAGGGGAGAACCGCCTGAGGTACTTCCAACTCCTCCTGAACGGCAGCTATACTCCCTGGACGCTCCCTCTGGGGGGGGAAGATGGATCGGCCGTCTCCCCTCGCAGTCTGGCCGAAGCCCTGCTGGTAATGCTTTCTTTATACACTCAAAACAAACCAAAAGGCCTGTTCATTCTAAGGCACATGCTTTTCACAGATGCATACATTAATTAAGACGTATGCTTTCTCAAATCCATCCCTTGTTTCTTCTGTCTAATGGTTTTTTTTGATAATCGGTTGTACAGTTGAAAATACAAATACGCGTGACCTTTAAGAACATTTAGATTTATCGATTTTTCTCAATATTCAGTGGGCACGAAGATGGCACTGTTGGTCAGAGCTCTAAAACCCTCTTTGGAAGAACAGCTCCTGTGTGTATGGGAATGCCTCTGGTGCTTTCTATCCGCAGACATGCAGCCAGGTGCTCCCCTTGTACCCTATTTCTTAGGTCAGTTTTCAGCTGAAATGAAAATCAAACAATTGGATTTAAAAACAAAAAACTACACAGAAATGACATGTCAAACATATTTAGTGCAGAAAGACAACATGTACTGACCCTGTTCATGGGGAAGTCCCTCTCGCAGTTTACACTGAAGAGAGATTAGCACTGATTTCTGAGATTAACCAAGGCAGGGTAATCCCGCATACAGTATATCATTTAAACGTGTGTGTGTGTGTGTGTGTGTGTGTGTGTGTGTGTGTGTGTGTGTGTGTGTGTGTGTGTGTGTGTGTGTGTGTGTGTGTGTGTGTGTGTGTGTGTGGTGTGTGTGTGTGTGTGTGTGTGTGTGTGTGTGTGTGTGTGTGTGTGTGTGTGTGTGTGTGTGTGTGTGTGTGTGTGTGTGTGTGTGTGTGTGTGTGTGTGTGTGTCTCACACACACACACACAGGGTTTCCCATACAGACTTTACTTGGTTGGGCCGCCAAGGTATATTTAGTTAAAAACATTTATTTATTTATAGATTGATAGATAGATATCT
This sequence comes from Muraenolepis orangiensis, assembly GCA_027704905.1. NCBI lineage: Eukaryota > Metazoa > Chordata > Actinopteri > Gadiformes > Muraenolepididae > Muraenolepis > Muraenolepis orangiensis. The sequence continues at coordinate 23,672,890 of CM051006.1, forward strand.
TGGTATGTTCTCTGTTGGTGAGACTGTCCTCTCTAACGTTCCTGCAGAATTGTGAACCAAATCGCCGGCTGTCTGAGAGTGGAACCTCGGGGGGAACCATAACTGCTTCGTCAGCGGGGACCAACAGCGGCGGGACACCGCTCTCTGTGGATACGGCGTACTCTAGCCTGAGACAGGACACGCCCCAGTCCCAAGGAACCCCCCACACCCCTCGCCAGATGGGCACGCCCTTCTCACAGGACTCCAACTACTCCAGCAGACAGTCCACCCCCGCCTACCCCGCCGGCCGTACCGACGCCTCCTTCAAGTCTCGCCGCCACGAGGGCAAGTTCCAGGACGCCTACAACCGGCGTCCCGAGAGACCGCAGTACCGCAGCACCACGTACCGTGGGGCTGCCCCCTTGGAACAGGCCCCGTACAAACCGCACCGGGCCACACCTCCCCAACCCCCGGCCGTCGCCTCCCCCTTTACCGCCACTGCCGGCTTCAAGTCGTCCTTTCCCGCCTACCAGGCCCCGCCTCCACCTGCCTTCCCCCCTGCCGAGTCGTCGCAACACCAACCGGGCCGGCGGGAGGGAGAGTACATCCGCCCGCCGCAGCCTCCCCCTGCCGCACCTTCAGCAGAGGAAGGGCCGGAGACACCTCCCGCTCCCCAGCCCCCGCCGGAGCCCGGTCCTCCGCCTGGCTCTCCCCCGCCTCGCAGCCCAGAGCGCAGACCCTCTCCGGAAGTGCCCCCCCCGGACCTCCTGCGGAACAGCCTGGACTCCCGCATTGAGATGCTCCTCAAGGAGAAGCGGACCAAGCTGCCCTTCCTGGCAGAGCGCGACTCGGACACAGAGGTGCGAATGGAAGGGAGCCCCATTTCCTCGTCCTCGTCCCAGCTGTCCCCCATCCCCCCGTCTCAGGCCGGCCCGCACAACTCACGGCCCTCTAGCACTGGTCTGGAGGACGTCAGTCCGACCCCTCTTCCGGAGTCAGACGACGAGGACCCCGTCCCCGGGTCCCTGCTCAAGAGGACGTGTTCTCCACTCTCTGAGAATGTCGACGACCTGAAAGCCGGTCCCTTCGGAAACCACACCCCTACGGGGAACACGGACCTGGTAAGACTCTTTATTCAGGTTTGTTTACTATGGTGCATGTAGTCTCACCAATCAGAGCTCAGATCTGTGAGAATGGGCTGTTGGATGGTCCTCCCTTACTGCCGTACACACCCATGTTAAAAACCAGGACTCACCGGCCGCTCAGGTCCGGCAGTTTTGTAATGAACTTCAATGGGGAGCTTGGGGAGGACGATCCTCCGAACAGTTATTTAACATTTTTGTAGGGGGTGCTATTGGTATTTTGACACTAGGACATGATTGTTGTGCCTTCAAAGTGTTAAAATAGTAATAATATCAGTATTTTTACAGATTAATCAGAGAATAAACTTTTCTCGGAGCTGGTAGGAAGACGAGCTAAAACGTCCTATCCAACATCCTAAAGGCGCTGTCACACCTTGACGATTTAGCCAGCTGAACTATCAATGGTTTAAAAAAAAATGTTTTATATACATAACCTATACATAACGTATTAGTAACTTATATAGAACGTTCAATAACTTATACCAACGAATGCTTAGTGTTGCCGGCGTTCACAACTTATGCCCAAGCGTATCGCCAAAGATCACGTGTCGTAGCCGATAAAAAGGCTGGCCCTCGATGATTCAAATCATAACCGCACTAGACATCACAGTATCAGCATCACCGTCACACTGTCTCAGTATCAACATCACCGTATCAATATGCCGAAGAAAACTCTGAAGAACGCTGCCAATACGCCATTATACGGTAGCTGTAAGTTAGAAACACGTTCAGTAAGTTCTGTGGTCGCCCGGAAGATCAAATATGTCAATATGCGTTGGAGATAAGTTACACATACGTTCAAAGCACGTTACTCATAGGTTAGAAACAAGTTTTGGGTACAACTTATGGCCCGATTATGGCTCATACGTCGAGAAATGTTGTGCATGCTCAAAATATCTTGCCTTACTACGACGTATACCAGCGTGCTTCATCGTGCTCTTAACTTATACAAAACTTACCCAGAACTTATTCGACGTATGTCAGCATTTTTAGAACATTTTTGATACGACGGGCATACGCTGGCTAAATCGTCAAGGTTTGACAGTGCCTTTAAACAAAGTGTCTATAAAGGTTTAAAATCAAACCTGTGTAGTAGACTGGCAACTGTTAAAATCCTCTTTTGAAACCATCTTGTCAAAAGCGTTTCTCTCCGTGTCTGGGCGAATTTTGTAACAAAACAGAAAACCCTATGTGACTCCACCCCTTCTTCAGGAGAAGATGTGTAGCCCCTCCCCCTAGAAGTTCGGCTATAGCAATGTTAGGTTTGAGTGCTCGATAAACGTGTATATACGTCGGCCGAGGTGGTCAGTGTGAAATTACCCGCTATTAATTATAATAATATTTGCAGATTTTATTTATATATTTATTTATTTAACTATATGTCGCTTAACAAATGTCCTATTGTAGCCTGACTTCACCAGACCAATTAGCAAATGCATATTGGACTAGAACCTTTGGGTTTATTTAGGCCATGTGCCACCAAAGCGTGTTAAAAGCTGCCAGCTTCTGAAAACACCCAGCTGGGGGTGCTTATACATGCTGAATAAGTCAATAATTGTCTTGATAATAATTGAAAGTTGGACCAACAGAATCAGCTTCTCCTCCATTGTTGATATACATTTGTGCAGGTAGGATATGGCGTTACCTCAGGGTTTTATTTGTCCCGCCCCTCCTCCACTGTGATTGGACAGCGGGGTAAGAAGTGACAGTGACGAGTACTGGTTTTTACCCAAAGTTTTAGGTTTTTCAACACTTGGCGACAAGGAAAAAAACGTTTAGTCTACAATCTCTCGGTTCATTTAGAACCTCTCTGTTCATTTAGAACCTATGTTAATTTGGTTTACTAACCCTTTTTACCAAATCCGGTCGGAAGTAAACTTATTTTTATCAACAAAGGCTTTAAGTGCTGTTTATTCTTCTTTTAGAGAAAGTATACCATCATTTAGTTTAATACTGACATCAATAAAGAATCTTTTTCACGCCATATACACTAATAACACTAAAATATATATATATATAGATATATTTACATTGATTAAATAGTGAACTATAATCTCTTTATTTAAAATACATCACAGTGATCGTAGAGGTAATGTAGCTCCTGTCCTATATTACAGTAGGTACCTTTTCCATTGATTCTCCTTGTGTCCTTAATGTCCTCCTTATGTCCTTGCGTATATCCTGATGACAAATGGTTTTGTTAAACACTACTTTCTATTAATATGTATTTATTTGATCAACTTTTCACATTACTCAGATGTCAACCAACAATGTCCCACAAGTGACATAATATCCTGTATACCCTTTTAGTGAAGAAATAGACTCTTTGGTTTCCTTCATGTAGCTGATGTCTGTTGGCCCCAGGCTGCTACTTCCTGGTTTCACCACCACCAGTGGCACAGGCTCTCAAATTTCACTTTTTTTTATTACAAGCAAACCTGGCATTTATCCTTCTGTGCATAACGTTAAGCCTGCTAACGTCTGAATGTACCTAACCCATGTACCCAGCATCTTCCCATTCACACATTTCTCATTATTAAATGATGATCCTAATTATTGAATGACAATGTAATGTAGTTTCTCTCTGTAGATCATCTTGATCCGCTAATTCTAAAATAAGTCCTGCTTGGTATATTAAACGTGAGTCAATAGATGGGGGGGGGGGTCGTTCACTCATTTGTTAAATGATCACTATTGGTTTGTGTTAGGGTTTGCTATAAGAACGGTGGTCCCTATGTTTGACCCTGTAGTATTATCCTGTCTCTCAGGGTCATCATTCTTCCGGAGAGGACATGGAGATCTCTGAGGATGAGATGCCAGGAAGCTCGCCACCAAACAGCGGTGATTGTGCGAAGGGCATCGTGGTGAACTCTGCAGTGTCTCCCATGCATCAGACTATCTCTATGGCCCCCCACGGCTTCGCCCCGCTAGCTCACCAGTCCTTCGGCATCCCACACACTCACCTGTCTGTCCCCGGGACCCACCCGCACCTGGCCGGGGTCCCGCACCACATGCTGCAACACATGGGCCCCTATCCCCCGGGCCTGATGCCCATGATACAGATGGACCTGATGAACTGCCTGCCTCAGTGGGGAAGCGTCCACATGTCCTTCCAGATGCAGACTCATATGTTAAGCCGCATGTCTCAGACAGGCGGGGGACCCTACCCCTACCCTCACTTCATGGGCGGCGGTGCCTCAGTGGCCTTCGGGGGGCCCTATACCCCTGTCTCCATGGGGGCCACGCCGGGGGGCAGCCCGGGACAACCCTGGCCCCGGCCCAGCATCCCCAAGTTCAACCCGGCGGTACCACCTCCGGGCTACGAGGACCGGGAAGAGGACCCTCACAAGGCTACGGTGGATGGCGTGCTGCTGGTCATAGTGAAGGAGCTGAAGGCCATCATGAAGAGAGACCTGAACCGTAAGATGGTGGAGGTGGTGGCCTTCAGGGCCTTCGACGACTGGTGGGACAAGAAGGAGCGCTCGGCCAAGGTCTGTATTCACATTCCATTTGTTCCATTGGCTCTTCAATCCAGTGGATATATGGACACAACAAACTTATACTCTCTCATTTTACATTTAGTTTACATTTCATTCCTAAAACAGTGAATTTGCCAAGCAATATAGAACATGAGGTTTGAGTAATAATTATACCAAGCATCTGAATGAATGATTACCATTGTTATGAAGTTCACGCAGATACAACTGGTCATAGAAACCCTCTCCCCAGTTTCATTATGGTTACTAACCCATCTCTAATCCCCCAGTTAGGAGTTACCCTTCTCTTATTTCCCAGTTAGCACTTCCCCTTCTCTTATTTCCAGTTACAACCTCCCTTCTCTTATTTCCCAGTTACAACCTCCCCTTTCTCTTATTTCCCAGTTAGGACTTACCCTTCTCTTATTTCCCAGTTAGAACTAACCCTTCTCTTATCTCCCAGTTAGGACTAACTCTTCTCTTATCTTCCAGGCGTCTTTGACTCCGGTAAAGGCTGGTGAGGGCAAGGAGGAAGAGCGGCCTAAACCTAAGGAGCCCATCGGGTCAAGTCTGCTGGAGAACTGGAGCAAGGGCGAGGTGCTAAGCTATGAAGGCATGGGGATGGGGATGGGCCTTCGGGGGGCCATCAGGCTGCCCTCCTTCAAGGTGAGCTTACCCTAACCTGTCAAACATGGACCCCTTTTGGGGGATAAGCTCCTTAGGTCAGTGTGTTGGTTCTGATCAGTTTGTTTGTGTTGCTTCTGATCTGTGTTGTATGTGTTGGTTCTGATCTGGTGTATGTGTTGGTTCTGATCTGTGTTGTGTGTTGGTTCTGATCTGTGGTGTGTGTGTGTGTGTGTGTGGTGTTAGGTGAAGAGGAAACCAGACCCCATATCTTCTGGGGACACCAAGCGTCCTCGGCCATCCACTCCTGTAGACGATGAGCTTGAGGATGAAGGTGGGCTTTTAATTTATGCTCTAAATGAACCTATTGTTCATTTGGATTTGTTCTTATTTCTACTTATTCTGCCACATCTCGTTCGCCTGGATCAGTTTCCCCCAAAATGTCAACATTGATCCATAATGGCTTGGTCCACTTGGTCCTTTGTCTGTGACTAGGGATAGATGATAACTTTGACACCTAACTAACGGTCAAAAGGTAACCTTAATGTAGGGTTAGCTGATGATAACCCTAAAGTAGGGTTAGCTGATGATAACCCTAATGTAGGGTTGGATGATGATAACCCTATCGTAGGGTTGGATGATGTTAACCCTATCGTTGGGTGAGATGATAACCCTAACGTTGGGTGAGATGATAACCCTATTGAGGGTGAGATGATAACCCTAACGTAGGGTGAGATGAAAACCTTATCGTAGGGTCAGTTGATAACCCTAATGTAGGGTGAGATGATAACCCTAATGTAGGGTGAGATGATAACCCTATTGAGGGTGAGATGATAACCCTAACGTAGGGTGAGATGATAATCCTAACATAGGGTATGACTGGAGTCTCCCTCAATGACGCCATTGCTGTTGCAGAATTAAACGTGCCAGATCTTGTTGGTGGACGTGGCCTGCCTTTTTTTTCTTTCGGCACAATGCATGATGGAATATGTTTGGTTAGTCACCGTCGGTCGGTTGTAACCCTAACCTCATTTGAATAAATAAAAGGATCCCTAATGTTCACCATCTTGTGGCCCCCTTCAGAGCGGGACAGAGATCCAGCTGAGCTCCCCTTGGAAGACTCCAAATTGGATGCTGACAGTGCAGCAGCAAAGCGGCGGCACTCTCGCCCTCTGGAGCTGGACAGTGAGGGAGAGGAGCAGGTGGAGACATCCGAAAAGGAAGAGTCTCTATCGGACCGGGACCAGGATTTGGATGAAGCCAAGGCCACGGAAAGGTTGTCATCGGACAAGGTGAGCCACAGCATTGTTCACAGCTTTGTAATGTAGGCAAACAGTATCCATACTTTAAACATGACCTAACTGAAACATAACCGGAACATAGCCTAACTTAACTGAAATAACAACAAACAACAAATCTGGAGCATTGAATCCTCTTTATTGGTCACATACATGTACAGACATACAGTGAAATGTGTTTTCTGCATTTAACCCATCCTAGTATTAGGAGCAGTGGGCAGCTATTTATACACTCAGGGGAGCAGTTAGGGTTAGGGTGTCTTCCTCAAGGACACCTCGACAGTTTTCGCTAGGAGGAGCCGGGGATCGAACCAGCAACCTTCCGGTTGTGAGGCGACCGCTCTACCTCTAACCCTAACCGAACTGAAACTTAACATAACCTAACCCTAAACTAACTGAAACATGACTTGACTTAACCTACCTGAAACATGACCCAACCCTAACCTAACACTTGTTGTTCTAGGAGAGTGCAGAGGAAGAGGAGGATGAGGAGGCGGAGTCCAGCGGTAGTGAAAGTGACTCCACTGATTCATCTGATGATGGTAATGTCTGCTCCTAGGTTGGCAAGTGTGTTCATACGTTAAGCCATCATCTGATCACACTTGTTTTCTTTGAACTAACAGAAGTTGAAAGTTCAGCATCGTCCAAGGTCAGCTATGACTCCTCGGCAGCGAGCGGAGACTCCTCCGACTACGAATCAAGCTCTGGGGAAGAGGAGGAGGAGGAGGAGAAGGAGGAGGTGGAGGAGCTGGTGGCGGATGTTGAGGACGGAGACAAAGAGGCCCGGGTTCAGTCCTCTTCGTCGTCCTCGTCCTCGTCCGCCTCCTCCTCGTCAGAAGACGAGGAGGAAAAGAGCACCCCCTCTGTACCTTGTCCAGAAGAGGTCTTCACCGACTGCTCCGGCTCCAGGGAGGACCGGAGGGCCGGCCCTAAACCGAGACCTCCTAGCCCCTTGGAGGATCTACTGCCCCCTGGACATCCCAGCCTAGACCACATCAAGCCACTGACATCCAATCAACTAACGGGTTGGTCCACTAATTCTCTCTTTAACAATTAATTTAGCATCAGTGTTTTGTTTCTGAAATATCTGCGTCAAGACGTCCCACTCATTTGTTTTCTGTGTGTTTCAGCTGAGGCCCCTCTGACCGCCAAGTCCTCCGCTCCCCAGGAGTACGTCCTGCGACCTCCGACCCCGACGGGCTCCCTCAGCGAGAGCGACAATGACACTCAAGCCAAGAGTCAAACTGAGGCCGAAGAGGTCCTCCCCACCTCTGGGAAAAGGCCCTCCCCATCCACCCTTAAAACAGACCCCGCTTCTCTCATGCACCTCCCCCTTCCTCCTCACCCGACTCTAGAGGGCCGCTCTCCCTCGCTGCCTCCCCCGGTTCCTGTGCCCGACCTCCCCCTTCCTCCTCACCCGACTCTAGAGGACCGCTGCTCCTTGCTGCCTCCCCCGGGCCCCCATGACCTCCCCCAGTGGCCCCGGTCTTCCACGGACGAAGAGGACGTCCCTCGTACCCCCGGCAGAGAGCTGCTGGCCCGGGGCCTACTGAAGTCCCAAAGCGGGGAGGTGGTGCCCGTCACGCCTGGCAGCGACGCACCGCTGACGGGAAGTAGCCTTTTGCTGAGCTCTCCTCACATCCCTGGCAGCCCTTTCTCCTACCCGGCCCGGTCCCCCGTCCTGGCCTCCGGTATCCCCCGCACACCCGGCAGGGACCTTACCTTCACACCTGTCTTTCCAGATTCCTCTGCCCTCACCCTTCACAGAAAACCATCCTTGGAGAGCCCCGACCAGCGGCCACTGTTCAAGGAGCCCCCCGTTGCCATGCCGACAGCGCCCCGGACCGCCTCGGTGGAGGACTCCGCCGACCTCTCAAAAGACCACCCCTCCGCGGAAGTTCCTGTGATCTCGGACTCGACCCCCGCCAAGAGGAAGCCCGGCCGGCCTAAGATCAAGAAGTTCCCCGTGGACGCGTGGACTGCCGAGTCCCTGGACTCCTCGTCCCACGAGGTCCCTGTGCATCCCACAGAAACCCATCTGCGGGAGCCTGTCCCGGACGCCATGTCCACCAAGTTCCCCGAGATCTCGGACCCCCGCGGTCTGGACTTGCGGGAAGACAAAGTGGACCGGACCGCTGTGTCCTCAGAGGATGGCTTCCCGCTCTACCGGCTGCCGGGGGTGGTCCAGCCTGCCCGGAGGGCCCGGCGCCGCTGGGAGGAACTTCTTCTGGACGGCCTTTCTCCTGTGGCCACGCCCTCCCGGCCCTGCTTCGCACTGCGGAGCCACTTTGAGGAGGTGACCATCCTGTACGACATCTGGAACGACGGGATAGACGAGGAGGACATCGGCTTGCTGCGGGTCACCTATGACAAGATGCTGCAGCAGGACCACTGCAACGACTGGCTGAATGACACTCTGTGGGTCAACCATCCTCATATCCTTTTCTGCTCCTGCTCCTCCTACACTTTCTTTGGAATTGCTCGTTAGAAATAGTTGGCGCCCTCTTGTGGCAGTAACGGGATGTACTATTCAGGGTGGTGACAGGTGTCTGATGAGAGTGCAAATGCTAGTGTTGTATTTGTTTTGTGTGAAGCAGAAAAGAAATGTTTGTTTTGTTACTTGATCCAAAGCCACAGCCCACACTGTGATTTACATTCCTACATTTCACAACAAAAATACTTAATATCATTGTTTTAGGGTTGTAGTAAGCTGTATGTTTCCTCTCAATACGGCCCTGTGCTTAAGAGACTAGCTTAAGAGACAAAAAAATATAGATTAACAGGACCAACTTAATGAATTAGAACCACTTAATAAATGACAACCACTTAATCAATTACAACCACTTAATCTATCAGAACCATTCTTGCTCAATCAACTACTTGTTTTGACATTAGTGTTCAGTGGGAACAAAGCTTCATTAGGGATAACTGGAGGTAGAGTCCTTGACTCCACTGCACCTACCAACATCCCCGGGGTCAAGCGGAAGAGGCGTGAGGACGGCATGAGAGATCACATGACCGGCTGCGCCCGCAGTGAAGGATACTACAAGATCGACAAGAAGGACAAGATAAAGTACCTGCAGAGCACCAGGCTGCTTACGGACGAGCCGCCCTCCGACACCCAGGTGACATTTTTAATACCGGAGCATCTAACCCATTTAGATTTGTTCCAATACTGCTATCAGAACATCTAACCCTAACCCTCCATTTAGAGGTGTTCCCATACTTCTATCGGAACATCTAACCCTCCATTTAGAGGGGTTCCCATACTGCTATCGGAAAATCTAACCCTCCATTTAGAGGGGTTCCCATACTGCTATCGGAACATCTATCCCTAACCCAACACCTATAGTTCTATTGACCGTTAGTGAGTAGTACAAATCAGACCCATCATCATTCGATTATTGTATTGATTATGTTGTTCATGTTTCTGTCAGGTCATTATGGGTTGTCATTATTGTAACCCTAACCAAATTGTATCCTGATTCTCATGACCCTTAACCTAACCATGGTACAAGTGGTCTCCTAACCATGGTACAAGTTGTCTCCTAACCATGGTACAGGTGGTCTCCTAACCATGGTACAGGTGGTCTCCTAACCATGGTACAAATTGTACAAGTTGTCTCCTTACCATGGTACAAATTGTACAAGTTGTCTCCTTACCATGGTACAAGTGGTCTTCTAACCATTGTACAAATGGTACAAGTTGTAACCTAACCATGGTACAAGTGGTCTTCTAACCATGGTACAAGTTGTCTCCTAACCATGGTACAAGTGGTCTCCTAACCATGGTACAAGTGGTCTCCTAACCATGGTACAAGTGGTCTAACATAACCCCCGGTCTCCTCAGGGGATGAGTATTCCTGCCCAGGTCCAAGCCTCCACCAGATCTGGCTCAGAGCGGAGGTCAGAACAGCGGAGGCTGCTGTCTTCTTTTGCTTGTGACAGCGACCTGCTGAAATTCAACCAGCTTAAGGTAAGGCTTATGTTGTACTCAACTAATGGGTTTGTGTGTAGGAGTCAAGCAGTAGCATAGGACAATACCCAATAATGTGAATAGGGTAAGTAGGGTTAGGGTTAGAACTAGTAGTATATAAGGTTAGTACTAGTAGTACCGCTCGTCAGTAGTAGTAGTACAGCTCGTCAGGAGCTCCTGAGCAAGGGTGTCTTGCTCAGGGACACCTCCACACTTGGCTAGGAGGAGGCGGGGAATCGAACCAGCAACCTTCTGGCTCCGCTCTAGCTCCTGAGCTACTGCCCCCCTGCTATAGTATATAGCACTATAGTTGAGTAGTAGTACTAGTGTTTCATATTTCCTCATTCTCTTAGTATTCCCTAGTATTTCCTTTTGTCCTGGTTCTCTGTGTTCACTAGTATCTCCTATGTCCTGGTTCTCTCAGTATTCACTAGTTTTTTCTATGTCCTGGTTCTCTCAGTATTCACTCGTTTTTTCTATGTCCTGGTTCTCTCAGTATTCACTAGTTTTTTCTATGTCCTGGTTCTCTCAGTATTCACTACTGTTTCCTATGTCGTAGTTCCGAAAGAAGAGGATTCGGTTCTGTAGGTCTGGTATCCATGACTGGGGTCTGTTTGCTCTGGAGCCCATCGCCGCTGATGAGATGGTGATTGAGTATGTGGGCCAGAACATCAGACAGGTAAATACATATACTTATACACCTATACTACACTACACAATATAAACTTATACTAAACCATATACTCGTATACTATACAATATACTAATATTATAATATATACCAATATACCCATATGCTATACTATATACTAATATACTGCTATACAATATAAAAATATATCAATACACTAATATTCTACTAATATGCTACTGACATACCCATATAATAATAAACAATACAATATACTAATATATTCATATACTAATATACTATACAATATACTTGCATATCATTTACCAATGTACTAATATACTATACTAATATAGTAATGTCCTAATATACCCATGTACTACTGCTTCGCCTACCGCTTATCCGTGGTCGGGTCGCGGAGGTATATAGTAATATCCTTATATAGTAATATCCTAACATACTATATGATCTACTGTGTCAGGTCATTGCGGACATGCGTGAGAAGCGCTATGAAGACGAGGGCATCGGCAGCAGCTACATGTTCCGTGTGGACCACGACACCATCATAGACGCCACCAAGTGTGGGAACTTTGCACGCTTCATCAACCACAGCTGCAACGTAGGACCACCTTATACCCTATATCCCCTTACTCTATATCCGCTAACTCTATATACCCTAATCCTGTATCCCCTAACTCTATATCCCCAATATCCCCTAACCATATATCCCCTATACGCCCTAAACCTATATACCCTATATCCTCTAACGCTATATCCCCTATATACCCTAACCCTATATACCCTAACACTATATCCCCTATATACCCTAACCCTATATCCCCTTACATTATATCCTCTAACTCTATATCCCCTTTATACCCTAATCCTATATCCCCTAACTCTATATACCCAATATCCCCTAACTCTATACCCCTAACCCTATATACTAACTCTATATCCCTAAGTTCTATATCTCCTATAAACCCTAACTCTATATCCCCTATAAACCCTAAGCCTTTTTCCATATACTGTCAACATCTCCTAACCCTTATATTGCTGCCTCCTCTGTGTAGCCCAACTGCTATGCTAAAGTGATCACGGTGGAGTCCCAGAAGAAGATCGTCATCTACTCTGGACAGCGCATCAACGTCAACGAGGAGATCACCTACGACTACAAGTTCCCCATCGAGGATGAGAAGATCCCCTGTCTTTGTGGAGCGGAGAACTGCAGAGGAACCCTCAACTGATCTTAAGGACTTGAACAAGAGCACTGCCCCTTGCTGGCCACTCCCATGACACACAGACAAGGGGTGGCTAACAAGGGGTGACCCTAAAACCCTAACCTTAAGCACTAACTTTTAGCCCTAGCTCTAACCCTCTGACCCTGACCATCCATGACAAAAAACGGTTAAAACTGATCACTTCCATATATTTTACTCCACGCCACCAGGCACACCCACATTTAGTAACAATGGTTTAGGAAACCAGGTGCTCCAGTAAAGAAAATATAATTTTACTACTGCCAGTGACTGACCACTGACCCAAAATATGAGGCTGGACACATGGATTCCCACAGCACATAGACTTGGCATGTAGAGCTGCTGAGAAACACCACATCACACATGAAGGTTTTCAACTAAAGAGGGTTAGGATTAGGTTAGAGAGAGGGATAGGTCAGGGAGAGAAGGTTAGGGTTAGGTTGAGAGAGAGTTAGGTTACACAGAGAGGGTTAGCTTAGGGAGAGAGAGAGGGTTAAGGTTAGGTTAGAGAGAGGGTTATGTTAGAGCGATAGTTGGGGTTAGGTCAGATAAAGGGTTAGGTTAGAGAGAGGGTTAGGTTAGAGAGAGGATTAGGTGAGAGTGTGAGGGGGTTAGGTTAGAGAGGGGGTTAGGGCTAGGTTACAGAGAGGGGGTAGGTGAGAGAGGGTTAGGTTACAGAGAGAGGGTTAGGTTTCAGAGGGAGGGTTATGTTAGGGTTAGGTTTGAGGGAGGGAGGGTTAGGTAAGAGAGAGGGACAAAGAGTTGGGTTTGAGAGAGGGTTAGGTTTGAGAGAGGGTTGGGTTTGAGAGAAGGTTAGGTTTGAGAGGGAGGGTTAGGGTTAGGTTGGCGAGAGAGGGTTCGGTTAGAAAGAGAATCAGTTTATAAAAAAAGATGACAGTTTAGCTTGTAGGTTCTTCAGCAGATGGGGCTAAATTAACACTCAATCATATGAAAAAGGGTGTGGAAAAAATAGACACGTGTGTGTGATGATTGTCTCACAATTGTACCTCCATCTTGTAGTGCTTCCTCCACCCTTAGACTCCTTCCTCCACCCCCAAAAACTAGACTCCTTCCTCCACCCTTAGACTCCTTCCTCCACCCCTGTAAGTACCAGACTCCCCTGCTTTACGACCAGTGTTTGACCAGCCGAGGAGACCAGTGTTGTCACGTAGAACCTTTGTTTCTTTAACAAAACGTCAAGAAGGAAGGTCTTTATGGACATCGATGCACTAGAGGCTTCAGCTTCCTGTGATTTATAGCCAATCAGATTCCTTTTGGACAAAGTCAGTCATTGGCCTTCGTAAGCTGGGACCATTCTCAATTGTTGTTGTTTCTGTCTTCCACAACGTCCATGTTAATATTGTACATCTCTTGTATAGATTTTGATTTTCTTTTTTTTTTACTTCACAAATGTAAAACTTTTAATGATGCATTTTTTGTTTAGTTTTTCTAGACAAGACGGAGTATTTAAGAAGATATTTTCAGGGATCTGTAAAAAAATCTGCCAAGTTAAACGAGGAGTTAACTGTTTATGTAAAGGAGAGAATGGTCCGTTACTGAAAATGTCTCCTACCTTTTTGAAAGATTGTTTCTTGTGGAAACGTCTTAATTTTCTGCCCATATCCTTTGTAATCTTAAAAAGTGTAAATATCTAAACTGTGAATACTATATATATATATATATATATGTATATATATATTTTTGTTTCTGGGATTTGCTACTCCGAACACAGCTCCTACGTGTAGTACCTGAGGTGGACAGTAGGGGCTGTAGCAGTGGATTCGGCTTGTGTCAAGCTTTGTTTTAACATTTCAGTTGTAAATTCTATGAAACCTGTTTGCAGTGTGCAGAAAAAAAGGTGCAGAATCAACATGGGAATAGGACAGAATTTCCAGCCTGTTTCTCATGTCTATTTATTATACAACAAATGTATGAAAATGGAGAACATGGAAAATAAAGGCAATTTAGCATACGAAGTGTAACTAACGTATCATTAATACAACCACACACCGATGAAATTATAAAAGCTGTAAGCTATTTCTGATATATCAAGGAAAGGCATTGTAAATAGTAGGGTTAGGTACAGGCGTTTTTCTGAATTTTTTTGGTATTTTTTTATAATTTTCCTGGGGACAAAACAAGTAATTGATTAAAAGAAGGGGAAAATTCAATAAAATGGACAGAGGAAAAATAAATCTAGTGCCCAGTCGCAGGGTAGGTTAGGGGTAGGATAAGGGATAAAAACCACCAAGCTTTGCTTTTGGGAAGGTCTCCAGCTGAATAACTCTTGATCGGAAGGTCGTGGAGACATGGAAGTTGGATCACTTCTTGTTCAAATTGGACGCCGGACACGCTGGTCTTGGTTTTGATAGGAAGGTCGGAACGTGTCTGAAGTAGTATGCGCCTGGGTATTATTGAGCCGTCCGCGTCGATAAAACCTACTTTTGAATCTGTCCGATGTCGGAAATTATTTTTAATAATGTTTTTAAAATGACAAATCACAAATTATTTTGTTGCATCCAGCTCAAATTTGCTGAGCGTGTTAGTGGCCTTAAACGGAGTATGTGTGAATATGGTTTGTGTCTCCAGCACCTTTCTTTCTTGTAGCTGCCATAGACCCCCACTGAGAAATGTCATAGGAGCACGTTTCAGGGTTAGGCGTCAGGTGTTGGGGTTGGAAACCCACCCCCAAATTGATGGGGATGGGGAAGTGCGCTGTCCATCCCCCGTCCACATACGTACCCCCGTCCACGAGGGACTAGATTTGGTGATCCACTAAATGATCCACTTCATTAAGCAGGGTCCACCCAGAGAGGGGTGGGTTAGCCCGAATGATGGTTGTATGTTTTACATATTAGATTTTTTTGGGGAGGGTTAGGGCTAGGGTCAGGGTTAGGGTTAGGTTCTGTATTTCCCCTATATTTTTGGGGTATTTTTATTTCCTGGGGACACAACAAAGGTCAAAACCTTTCCACATACGTGCTCCTCTGCCAAAGGTGATTCATGAAAAGAAGGGGAAAATTCTATATATCGGATTAAACCAGTGCCTAGTCGCCTCTATTTATTATTATTATTATTATTATTATTATTATTATTATTATTATTATTATTTGTTGGGTTAGGGTTTAGGGTTAGGGTGGTCCGAAAATAAATAAATAATATATATATATATATATATATATATATATATATATTTAACGCCTGGGGAGGCCAGCAAATAGCCCCTAGAGCTCGACAAAATTTAATTAATTTTAAATACCTTTTTTTGTATCTCTCTCTCTCTCTCTCTCTCTCTCTCTCTCTCTCTCTCTCTCTCTCTCTCTCTCTCTCTCTCTCTCCCACTGCATTAGCACCAAAGCACCTGCTTTGCTTAGAGCACACTCTAACCAAAGCAGACTCCCACCAACCATTAACATAAGCATAAACCCAAACCATAAGCACTGGTCCCCACCTCCACACACACACACACACACACACACACACACACACACACACACACACACACACACACACACACACACACACACACACACACACACACACACACTACTGTAAAGTTCTCACAATCCAGTCAGACACCAAGTATTATTGAATTTCATTGGAGGATTTATTAGGATTCAAATGTCCAAAAACACATTATCATAGCTCTCTTAACTTCGTTTTCTTGTTTCTTATTCTCCCCTTATTTATTTTGCAACCTCAACCAAATCAACCACCCCCTCCTGGAAAAGAACAGAAACACTACCAAACATATACCACAAACATTACAACTACATCTCTCATCCAGACACAGAGGGGACACACACAGTCGGGCAAGAGTATGATGAAAGCACTGGAACCAACCTCCACACACACTTTATTTGTGGCCCATATAGAGGCACACACAGTCGGGGAAGAGCATGATGAAAGCACTTGTCCCAACCTGTTGTGATTCCAGTATCACACCACTCTCCTCTCCAGCCACGCTCCTCTGCCTCCCCCTCGTGTCCACCTGGGGTTACTACACCCAGGAGAACACTAGCCGATTCCCCGTGATTACCCGTGAAGACCCGTTTCGCAATCTCCCGTGTGTTTTTCCCCCCGTTTGACTGTTTTGTTTGTTTTGTTACTTTAGATTTTTTGAGTTTGATTTCTTACCTGGATATTTTTGGTGTTAGTTTTGGACTTCAGCCTTTTCCCCGCAGCCCATCATTACAACACCCCCTGTTTGGATTTCCATTTTGCACTCACGTAAGTCACTTTACACATTGAATTATTACTTCCGTAATTTACACACACATAGTTGATTGTTCACACCTCATAGCAGTTTATCCATTGGAGCAATATCCAATAATAACCTGTAGGCCCTACAGGTTATTAAACTCCTTTTGCCTCAGACTCTGTCTGTTCTACCCCAGGGTTCCGCCAGCAACAATCAGTGTGCGGCATAACAGAAAGTTCTGGCCAACATGGAACCCGGTAGTACAGCAGACGGGTCGTACCACGCAGCAGCAAGGAGTTGCGTTCCATGAGATGGTTGCTCGGCTGGAGAACGCGTCCAGTCAGATCAACACTCGTTTGGAATCGACACGAGCGAGAGGTCCAGACGCTCTCGGCTGCTCGCCCTCTCCCCGCCTCCCCGCCCGCGGTCGATCCCCAGTCTATCCTGTCGTGTTCCCTCTTCCCTCTCCCTATGCTGTGTTCCCTGTGGCTCCCCGTAGACCTCCTCCCTCACATCCCCAGACCCTGACCATGGAGGAGCCGATGCAGGTGGGTTGCTCCCGACTATCTATGGAGGAGCGAGACCAGCGCTTCCGGGACCGACTCTGCCTCTATTCTGGACAGGCCGGACGCCTCATCCGAACCTGTCCTAAACCGACCCCAGACGCCAAAAGGCCAGGTTTAGGTCTGTGTAGCAGCCAGTTGGTGGTGCGGTCCGGTGGTGACGTGAGGTCACCCTGAAAGGGGTCAGGCCGCCTTGTGTGGGAAGACCAGAGCAGAACCGTACGTCCTGAGACCGCGTCTCTCCTCACGGTGCTCTACAGCTGTTAGGTCTGGGACCTGCTGTTTAAAATCAGTAGCCATCTTTGGTTCTTTCTTTTTGGTTCCTTGTTTGTTTGTGTTTCCTTTTTGGGGTTTGGGGTTTATTTCTTTATTTCCTTCATGTCTCTCCTGTTCGTTCTGGTTTGCGTTCCTCTTTCTTTTTTCTCTTACTTTTTTTCTTTCTTTCTTTCTGTAGTAGTCGACGCTGCTAAGAGCCATACAAATGGCTGCTTGAGGGCTCCTCCCGAAAACCAAGGACACAGAGTGATAAGGAATCTGGTTTATTGCAATAGTTTGAATAATAGTGAACAGACCAGATGGTACATGCTATATCTCTCTCCCGAGTGTGTTGTGGAGGCTGTTTTAACCTGTGGGCCTTGATTAACAATGACCCACCGTTCTGTAGCCTCACCAGCCAGTGAAAATGGTTCTGAATTTCTGTAATGACAACTCAATGATATATAGCATGAATCTTAAACAAACAAACAAACAAACAAACAAACATAAATGCATTGCAAAAACTAAATAATGCATTGATTGTACCATGACTAAGTTTTCCGTCAGAGTCCAGTACAACGCGTGCCATGTGTGTTTTGCATATATCGATCACGGTCACGATGCTCACACATCTGCAGACAGCAGACGTCGCAGCATCTGCCTCTGAAACACAGCGCTCCACGTGTCTGATAGACACCAGAAATGAGCACTTAGTTCTGCGTCTCCTGCTTCTGCTCCCCTTCTCCCCCCCCTCCTCCTCTCTCTCTCTCTCTCTCTCTCTCTCTCTCTCTCTCTCTCTCTCTCCCTCCCAGTCTTTTCTTTCTTTCTTTCTCTCATTCTCTCATGCTCGCTCTCTCTTTCTCTCACGTGTTTTCTGTGTGTGTGTGTGTGTTTGTTTTTGTTTGTGTGTGTGTGTGTGTCTTTAGGTGTCTGTGTCTGTTAATGCGTGTGTATGTATGTGTGTGTGTACATATGTGTGTGTGTGTGTACATATGTGTGTGTTTGTGTGTATGTCTACATATATGTGTGTGTGCGTGCATGCGTTCTGACACATCACACTTATCTGGCTGCTTAGCCTGGAGCAACAGCGATGCAATTTCCAAACAAATGAGAACAGACATTTCTCAAAAACCCAGGGATGGCACACCTTTTGCAAGGTTTTATTAGCATTGTTACGAATTAAATGTCACTCGGTAGAGTGCTGAACATTTAAATGTATTGTTCCAGATGTTCCACAAAGAGGCGGAGGTTCTTCGAAGTGCTCGGTTCTTTTATTACACACGTTGTCACCAGCAGAACGTTTCACTCAGGTTACAGAACACAGGTTGAGTGACCAACTTTATTAACAAACTGCACTGCATCGTCACAAGCCTGCTGACGGGCCAGGGGGAGGCGTTGAGGACGACACTTGATAGGGTGTGTGTCTCCTGTATCAATTTTGTGTTCGGCTAGATGAGTTCGGCCAACCTCCTCCTCAAACTGCCACGGAACTCTAGCAGCAGCTGCCACAATTTCTCCTGCTGCTTTGAATTAAGGCCGCCACAGTTTTTCCTCCACACCTCCAATACTGCAGACTGAGCCTCTTCCACCCCTGTCCAGGGTAACTGGGGAAAAGCTGGGGCTGGATGGGGGAGAGATGGGGCTGGGTCGGGGAGAGCTGGGGCTGGGTGGCACAGACTGGGGGTGACAGGTGAGGAGTTGCCCTGAGTGGGCATCGCCAGGGATAAGGGCAAGGGAGGGGGATTGGTTACAACAGTTGCTAGGGTACTCACTGGGTGTGTTGGGGGCCTCCCAGGAGGCTCAGCAGGGTTGTTGATGCGGGTCAAACCGATCACAGGCCCCCCGTGGAAACTCACTGTGCCTGCTTGTAGATCCAGGTTGCAACCCGTGTCCCTTTAAAAAGTCCAAACCCAGAATACACGGGTCCTGCACTGCTGCTATCCACACCGGGTGACGCACTGTAACTCCCCCCACAGACACAGTCAGCGTGCTTTGCATAGGTGCCAGCTCTCCCGTTACTGTGCGCAGACGCACTGAAGTTGGCCCCAACTGGGTTCCAATAGGCAACACATCTGCTCTCACCAGGGTTACTGTCGAGCCTGTATCCACCAGTGCAGTGCAGGGCACCCCTTCCACAGTGACAGGGACATAACAGGAATCCCCACCAGCACGGCCCCCCGCGACGACAGGCTCCACGCATGTGCTGTCATCTGCTTCAGGAGGGAGAAGAGCCTGACTCCCCAGATTGTGCTGTCGGGCTCCTTCCTCGGATGTCTGTGACTGTGTGACTAAGGCTGTGGTCTGGTTGGGGGGTTTTGGGGCCTGGTTTGGGGCGCCGCCATTGTTGTTTACATCCTGCGGGGCAGTGGCGCGAAATGCCGCTGAGGAGGCCCGAATTCCCTACTCCTGTCCTTCGACCACCCGCATGCCATCCTCCTCTCCGTCGCTCCTTTCTTGCTTCACTCCCATCCTGCCGAATTCCTTCATGTCCGCTAGCTCACGGCTAACTCCGTGACGCCGCTAGACGTGCTTCTGTCAGGTGCTTCTGTCTCTTTCGTCTGAAAAAAAGTCACTTCTGACAACAATGTAATGTTCTACAAAGAGGCAGAGGCAGGACTGAAGTGCTCGGTTATTTGATTACACCTGTTGTTACCAGCAGAACGTTTCACTCAGGTTACAGGACACAGGTTGAATGACCTTTATTAACACACTATCACACTGACACGCCGCAGGGTCAACGTCACACACCAGCCAGCCATCCCCCTCTGCTCAGCCAATCACAGACCCGCACACGACCAACCTTACTGCGCAGCTCTGTGATTGGCTGAGAGACAGGGGACGGCTGACTGACCCACACAGCAACCCATTACCGGATCGCTACAGTTTATATATCGGTTGTTTTTTTTCGCAACGCACAACTCACTTCAGAGGAAGCTCACTCTGTAAATACCTTTGTTCACTTTGCATGCTTTTATATCCTCAATTTGATCCCTTAAACAAGACTTCTTTCTTTGTTATCTCTTCATAAACACAGACATATAGATTTAATATTTTCATTATGAACATATCAGCGTCTTCTTCTTCAGACTGCACCTTGTAAATATAAAACACGTTTTTAGCCCTGTTTTAAGCGCCGGAGTTACAGCACGCACATGCTTTTAGCTTCCATATCTTCAGCACATTCTGACTTTCTCTCTTCACTTTCCCCCTACGGATAATTCCCTTTGAGCCGGTGTGTCAGGCCCTAATAAATGGAACATCCTGGTCAATGACTCAAAGGCCAAAATGAAAAGGTAAGTCTGGCCAATGGGCTTTAAGTGGCCAATTATGAGCAAAAGGCCACCGGCTAATCTCTGTGAAGTTCGCCAAACACACACACACACACACACACACACACTCTCACAGACATGCAAGTGCATGCATTCACACATTCTCACACACACATAAACCCACATGTACGTGTTACCGGCCTCAGACCTAGTCTGGGTCGGTCCAAGTGATACACAGGCATGGTGCACTGTGGATCTGTGAAACATGAAGAACAAGACACGTTACATTCTCATGCCTTGCTCAGCCGGCAGCGGTTTATTACTAAACATGCAGCATCTCAACATCACAGTCATATCATTTCAAGTTCTCAACATCAAAAATATTGTTTAACAGTCCAACAGACAGTTTACTTCACAATATTGCAAAAATACAATAAATCAAATAATACAAAAATACAATGTATTCTTCATAAAACCAAAATAAAGTGCAAAACAATAACCCTTCTGTATTCTTTACTCCAAATACCATTCGCTCAAATACAGAAAATAACATGAACACGTTTTCAGTCACACAAGCACGCACGCACGCGCACCACGTGTGCTTTCTGTGGTGAAACACAGTGGAACAAACTACCTGGCAGCAGCCATTATTCAACTCCACAAAACAATAAAACTACTCGTCCAAACTTACTTCAGGTACACTCAAAACGTTACAAAACATGTCACTGACAGTTCACATTAGTTTTAACACCATTGGGAATGTTTTAGATAGTTGTTTGATTACCTGTGAAACATGAAGAACAAGACACGTTACATTCTCATCCGGCAGCGGTTTATTACTGAGCTGCGCATGCGTAGGGCCAAGACTAGTGTTTCCTCTATGGTTCACAGGAGCGCAGGAGCGCCATCTACTGACTTGGAAGTCTAATAAGATGTGGGTAGATAATCTATTAGAGTAGTTCTGATCATCTTAAAGAATGGGGGGGGTGTATGTTTTACTGCGAAACTTTAAATAGAGGCATTTTCTGAACCCTCTACACTCGCACACATGCATGCACAAACACACACTACTAGCTATGTGCGAAGTCATCTCTCCTATATGCGAGCTACGGACATCTCTAGTATACTATTAACATGTAATATTAATATAAAAGAGAGACACGTGTCATTGAAAGCACCGTGTGGTTGAACGGACTAACAGCCTCTATTCACTGTTGGAGCTCATTGCTTTCCACGGGGAGGCTCTGTGAATGTGGGAGCCTGAGATTGGTCGGATTATCCTGAACGCCAGACAGCGTGATGGAGGGAAAAAGCCCCCCAGTGGCCACCAGCGAGTAGAGGCACTTAGCAGTGTGTGTGCCTGCATTTGCCCATTTGTGTGCATACATATTGGTGTATGGGTGAGTAGTACACTGCTCTGTTTCATGTTGCTGAGTTTAACCCCATCCAATGACAATTAACGTTGATTTGACATGAAACACTAAATGAACAACCATCAATTCCCCTTCACTTTTACCAGCATTCTGTTTTGTGAATTTGTCCTTTTTTTTGCTGGTTCTACAGCTGCTGTTCGAGAAAAAAAAAGTTTCTACTCATGCAAAGACAGCCCTGTTTTCTCAAAAGCCCCACATTCTAGCAGAAAAAAACTTCTTGAACTCTGACTTCCTATTTTCGCTGCCCGCCTCTTTCTCTCTCTATCTCCCCCTCTCTCTCTTTCTCACTCTGTCTCTCTCTTTGTATCTCTATCTCTCTATATCTCTGTCTGTCTCTCTCTCTCTGTCTCTCTCCACCCAGACCCCCGGCCATGCAGCAGCTCAAGAGGAGCCTCACGGTTGCAGCTAACCGGACCATGGCCAATCAGCTGGCTCTGCCTGGGTGTCGCCCTGGGTAACATCACATCCTCCGTGTGTCAGATGGCCCTGATGGACGGGCCCGGCTCCACAGAAATCAGTGTCGTTTTCGTCGTCGGCATGTAAACAATTCTGATTGGTTGTTTTTATTTTGTCGCCGGGCAGAGTGCACACGTGTATCACCGTCCTCAGCGTCTACTGTCTACGACAGCGATGACAGCGTCTGAGCTGCGATTAATTAAAGGTTCTCTGACGCATTTATTAATACGTCGTCCGTATGCTACAGATACAAGTAAAACTGATGCACGTGTCCTATAATGACTTTTAGATTAATTCTAATATGAATTAATAGCGTCTATAGATTCAGGTACACGGAAATGTTAATTGTGTCAGGCTGAGTTGCTGGTTTTTCCCTGTAGGATCCTTAATGAAACAATTCCAGACACTTGTTTGTATACCAAAGTACTTTCACAACGTTTCAAAATAGGTTTACGCTTTAATAGCCTGCTTAAATTAGATTTGATTACATTAGATTCCAAATTATTGTCATTGCACAGCAGAAGTACAGTACAGGAAAGCAAACATAATTTGGCATCTAACCAGAGTGCAAATGTTGCAGTAAAGTGCAGTAATATATTGTGTACAGTGGTTAAATAAGATGTAAAAACAGTCTACTAGGTATAAAAAACGAAATAACTTGTATGAGTATGTATGAGATATGTGCAGAATTATAAGCATATATATATATATACAGTATATATATATATATATATATATATTATATATATATATACAAGTATTCAGGTATATACAGGTATGTAAACAATAAATATGTAAACTATAGGTGAGTAGGGTTATGATTACAGTGCAAGACAGTCGAAGACATTGATGGTGATAGGATCAGCAGAGTTCAGAGTTTTGCTTCAGTGTAGTGTAGGGTTTATCAACACAAATTGGTTGACCAAACTACTAAACAATGTTATAAAGACATTAATATAGTCTAAGTATACATGCATGCCTTACATGCCTTGTCTGTTTCATGTGGTCGTTAGCCTGTTTGAAGACTGTGATTGGGGAGTACTGGACTGATGAACCATATGTATGTTAACCC
Source organism: Muraenolepis orangiensis (assembly GCA_027704905.1). NCBI lineage: Eukaryota > Metazoa > Chordata > Actinopteri > Gadiformes > Muraenolepididae > Muraenolepis > Muraenolepis orangiensis. The sequence goes on from CM051006.1 coordinate 23,696,524, forward strand.
TCTTTTTTTTGGTTTACATGGTAATAAATGGTAATGTTGGTGGTGGGTCAAAAGTTTGGTCACAGCATAAGCAAATGTGGGGACCGCTGTCACCAAGAATGAATACATTACATTACATAACATTAGAGTCATTTAGCGGACGCTTGTGTCCAGAGCGACTTACAATAAGATCATTCAACATACAGTAGGTAGGCAAGAGAAGCAGAACCAGTGCTCCGGTTAAAAAGATAGTGAAGCCAATTGACACACAGAGATAATAAGCAAATGCTTATAAACTTATAAATAAGCGCTGGCAAACAATAGAGCTAACAATCGCCAGAAGTACATTTTGAGTGGTGTTTAGTTGAGACACAACTTCACAATGTAAACACGGATCTCTCGGATAAGAGAGATGGTGGTGGTGAGATTTGAGAGTTGTGGAGAGAGAGAGAGAGAGAGAGAGAGAGAGAGAGAGAGAGAGAGAGAGAGAGAGAGAGAGAGAGAGAGAGAGAGAGAGAGAGAGAGAGAGAGAGAGCAGAAGACAGCGAGATTTTGAAAAAAAAAACATCAGAGAACGGGTGCCCTGATTGGTCAGAAAAGAGCCAGCCTGGTGGCGGTCTAAAATCAATATTGGCTTAATTAGAGGAACAGTCAAATCTAAACATATAACTGACAGATAGCTATACCGTTCCTACACAAATTACACTCAAACACCAGATCTAAATAGACCTAGAGCACCATTAAGCCTGGGCAGTGTAATAATATTGATTTAATTTAATTGTATGTGTTTTTATAGTCACTAACACCATGTATATCAATGGTTAGAATGAGTTCTGACGTGTGTATGATTGTTTGTTATTGGATTCAGAATCACAATCAGAATTCCTTTGTACAAGTAAAATAAAATTGTCGAGCAGTCCTCAAGAAAGTCCTTACAAGAAAGAAAAGCTAGTTTCATTAATACACACATTCTAACGTAGTTCAAAAATATGATGTTTTGACGATTGTTTTTATGGAGAATTATTCCATATTATTTTCTGAACGGTGAATAAAATTAGGCCCACAAACCATCCACCCACCACTCAATCAACCCAGGGAGGTTTTCTTTCATTCTCTAAATCAATTTGGTTCCTGGGAGGATCAAAATCACATTTTTAAAGTGATTGCTTCGGTAAAATAAATAAATGAATAAATCGTGACACATTCCGCAGCTTTTAATTCTTTGTTCAGGTTTGGGCTTGATTTACAGCTACCGTTGGAGCTGGGTCATTTTCAGACTAACAGTTACTGTCGTCTGAGAGTTTGGACCAGAATATAAACGATAGGCGTGTGTAATTCTTGAGAAACATATTTTATTTAAATATCTAGTCGAGCAAAAAAGTGAAATATAAGTATATAAATATATATAAGTACCGTATTGACCCGAATATAAGACGACCCCGATTATAAGACGACCCCTCTTTTTCAAGACTCATTTTTGGAGAAAAAAAAATTTGAAGACCAAATATTTTTTTTTTGAAAGAAAATAATTTTATTTGAAAATAATGATAACACACATCACACATTGTGTTCAAATTTGCCTAACTTGGCGAACAAAAACAAAACAGGCTAGATAGATAGCAATAAAACAGTAGTGCAATAAAACGGTAGCGCAATAAAACAGTAGAGCAATGAAACAGTACAACATTTCAGAACATCAGTCTATTGGTCACATCACGTCTTCTCATTCAGCTCGTCTTCTACATCGCTGGGTTGTTCGCTCTCACTCCCGCTATCGTCACTCACGTTGTCCGCTTCCCCGTCTCCTCCCACATCACGTCATCCTCGCTGCCATCCATGGCATTTGATACGCAGCATTTCTTAACCCATTAATGATGCTTTCTGGGGAAACGTCAGCCCATGCTTGCAATATCCATTCACAGAGCAAACGTACTGCAGGCTTTTGGATTTTTCCAGACGGTGTCAGTGCGTGATGACCAGCCAGGAGCCACTCTGTGTATCTCTTGCGCAGATTGCGCAGCTGGCTTGTCATTCCGCCCGGTATGATCACTAGGTCACCTAGTGATCATCACTCTTTCACTTTTTGACTGGCTCAGTCAAGTGTCCACGGAAAGCATCCAGAATCAACATATTCCTCTTCTTTCTGAGTCCCCCACGCCGTCTGCCCCACACCACCTTGACCAACTTGCCAGTCCACCACAAGCTCCGTCTCCATCCAGCCCTTTGCCTGGGCGCGTACGATAACGCCAGCTGGCTGCCTCTTTAGGTACAGTCACTGCCTCTTTAGGTACAGTCTTGCGTTTTAAAACCACGTACGGGGGAAGTTTTGTCCCATCTGCGAGGCGCGTTAACATGACCGTTACTCGGCTCTTCTCGTTTCCAGTAGACTTCACAATCACTGATTTGTCGCCTTTCTTATGCACTGTGACAGATGTTGGCATGTCAAAATACACAGGCGTTTTTCTTTTTTCAAGTTGGTCGCTGTGTCTCTCCATTTCTATCTCTCCAGGTAACTGTTTTTATGTACTGTTACTTTAAGACTTTGAGTGACTTTAAGTGTCGCGCGGTGTCTCGGAACACTCGTTTGGCGCGATCTGTTGTTGCGCAATTACATGTGCAATTACGGTACATCGAAAAGTCTAAACCCCGATTATAAGACGACCCCTCTTTTTCAGATTTTTTTCTCGGAAAAAAAACCCGTCTTATATTCGGGTCAATACGGTATATCAAAAAAATGTGTAAAAATAAATAGAATTTTTCAAAAATAGCATTCTCTTCACTCTCACTCACTTCTGGACTGCATTCATATTGCTGTTCACACTCTCGTGTTGGTCGATAGCGTTCCATCACAATTTTCCCTCCGAAATATCAAAGAAATCTGATTATTATTTAAACTTCTTTGATTGAAATGGGAGGGCACTGAATATTTTTTTTAGGAAAATAATTACATGATCGAACCTCCAATCCGTCCAATTAACTTTTTTATTTTGTGCACTTTCAAGTCTGCCTGCTATGAATGGGGCTCCGTTCAGCGTAACAATCACATGAACAGAGTTATCAGGCGAAGAGATGCAATCCACTGTTCCCATGTTGGAGACATGGGTAGGGGTGGGGACATGGGTGGTGGGGGTGATTGTACTTGGGAAGAGGAGACTTTAAATGAGAATGAATGGAGTAACACGATTTGAGTTTGGATGGATCTGACCTGCTGCCCACAAGGTGATGGAGGGGATGGAGTTCCTTTGTGTTCTGTGTCTGGGTTGTTTTCTGTTTTCTGTTTTTTTCATCCTATTGTGTCTAATTTCCTTAAACACACACGCACTCCGCACGCACGCACGCACGCACGCACGCACGCACGCACGCACGCACGCACGCACGCACACACACACACACACACACACACACTTACGCAAACCCAAACATATTTTTTCATGTTTACTGTGTGTTGATTAAACCCCCCCCCCTTCATAATTCCACCGTATTTCCCCTATTTATGGTAATTCACCGGCAACCTTATAACTTTAATTAAAGCTTCCATAATAATGGGGGCCACTTGAAAAGGCCAGCCTCTGTCCTCCCCACATGGTAGAGTTTTAAAGGTGTGTTTGAGTGCCTCTCTGCTCTGACACGTCCATTTACACTTGAACTGCCTTTGTTTTATCACCCCGGTTTAATTAGAGAAATATCCCTCCTGGACCTGTTCCACCAGGTCAGGACACAACTTGGTTAGTAGTCCTGGTGAGCGCTCTCTCTCTCTCTCTCTCTCTCTCTCTCTGTCTCTCTCTCTGTCTCTCTCTCTCTCTCTCTCTGCCTCTCTCTCTTTCTCTCTGCCTCTCTCTCTCTCTCAGGTCCCACACACGCTTTCTCTCTCGCTCTCGCTCTCGCTCTCTCTCTTTGTATTATTCATCATTCTTTTATGTAACTGCAAAGATGCAGATCAGGCCCATTATACTTATCTTGAAGTTGTTTTGGTTGTGTATATTTGTGATCACAGATAGTGTAATTACTGTAATAATTTGTAACTGCAAAGATGCAGTTGCTGTCAGAAATGTGGAAAAATATACCAAAAATATACTTATATATTATACATCACAATCACATTACAAATAACAATCATATTGCAAATAACAATCAAGTAACGATGTAAACTCATTCCATATACAATGTATATTTTTCACGGAACATACTTTCAACAATGGCTTTACCCACTTGGTTTGATTGTGAACTGACTTGGCTTGATTGTGAATTGACTTGGTTTGATTGTGAATTGACTTGGTTTGATTGTGAATTGACTTGGTTTGATTGTGAATTGACTTGGTTTGATTGTGAATTGACTTGGTTTGATTGTGAATTGACTTGGTTTGATTGTGAATTGACTTGGTTTGATTGTGAATTGACTTGGTTTGATTGTGAATTGACTTGGTTTGATTGTGAATTGACTTGGTTTGATTGTGAATTGACTTTGTTTGATTGTGAATTGCCATGGATTTATTGTGAATTGACTTGGTTTGATTGTGAATTGACTTGGTTTGATTGTGAATTGACTTGGTTTGATTGTGAATTGACTTGGTTTGATTGTGAATTGCCGTGTGTCTCCCATCCACAGCGTGAAGGGAACAAGATGGCGTCTGGAGATACAGGCTGACCTTTGCAACTGCTCACTCAATTCATTCTAAAGACGTTGGTGCCTTCCATAAAGGGCCCATTACTCTGCCTCTGGTTCCACTCCGCGGAGATGTACAGCTGGTCATCGTTTTTGTAACGGTGTCTTGCTTCGAAGAGAGAGAGAGAGAGAGAGAGAGAGAGAGAGAGAGAGAGAGAGAGAGAGAGAGAGAGAGAGAGACTAGTATGCATTTACAAAAGATTATAAGATATTAGCTTGGAGTCGTTGCGTAGTGTTTATTGGGCAGTTGAGATTGAATGGATTTTATAACACGAAGTGATGATGGGTTATTTAACTGCATATTTGACTGGACATATTATCCTCAGGCCTAATTAACTGGAGATAGGGTGTGTTTAAATCATTGGAAGTGTGTGCTGTGCTGCTGTGTGACCACAAGGTGGCGAAAAAATACATTATTTCTGTTGGAGCCTTTTAGGTGCACCTACCTGATAGTTTGAAGGGTTTGCCTATGCAAGTAAGACATGCAAAGTTTACTTCAATGTTAAAACGGTATCCACAATTTAAAAAAAAATACATATATATATATTAGTTTGTCTATTTGTATTGATTTGATTGATTGTTTTGTGTAGGTTTTGGTATTATGTCGTTACAGAATCACACCACATGGGGGCCCTCTTTCTCCTGGTAAAAACAATGCGAGTTTGTCTTTCCGAACTTTACTTCATGTTATATTTCATGTATTATTACATGAACAATTCAGGATGGATGTGTGTCATAATGACGACGGTCTGAATTCTAAAGGGCCGATAATGAGTGTATCCCAGTTTTTGAGGGAGCATTGTTACAAATTGGCAATAGAGCGTTTATGATCAACTTGACAAGAGATCTAAATCTAAATCTAGAGGATTGAATCCTCTTTATTGGTCACATACATGTAAACACACAGTGAAATTTGTTTCTCTGCATTTAACCCATCCAAGGGCAGTGACTCGGCAGTGCCTCGGCAGTGCCCAGGTGTTTTTTCCAGGGACTTGAACCGGCACCCTTCCGGTTCCCAGGCCAAATTTCAACAGACTCACTTATTTGAGGGAGAACGCCAGCATGGCAGCGCTGTACCACCTGCTCTGCCTGCAAACCATGTTCCAACTCTGCAACACACCGGTGTGTCCTCTCCAACTACCCGTGTGCTGGTCGTCAGAGTAGGAGCTCAGCTGAAGCCATCAGACACAGGTGGCTTGTGGCTGGCGTCATGGGTCTCAGTGTATACGCCTAGTAGTTGCTTTTCAACACTCGGGTGATGTCAGACGCGCATGCGATTGTAAAATGGATTGATGATATAACGATGACGAAAAAATACTACAAGATAGAAGATACAAGATTTTAATTTGCAAAAACACAATATTATAGAAAATACTATACACTATAAAAAATACTATACACATACAAAAAATTGCATTTCACTCGCCCTTTCAATAACTGATGGGAGGGCAAAGGCCTTGGAATTTCATGGCGTGATTTGTGAAATGTTCACAAATGATGCCATCCATGAACACGCAAACACGTGACATTCCAAACTCCTCCTCCACCTGCTTCTCCTCCTGCTCCTCCACCTGCTCCTCCTCCTGCTCCTCCTCCTGCTCCTCCACCTGCTCCTCCACCTGCTCCTCCTCCTGCTCCTCCTCCTGCTCCTCCACCTGCTCCTCCTCCTGCTCCTCCACCTGCTCCTCCTCCTGCTCCTCCTCCTGCTCCTCCACCTGCTCCTCCTCCTGCTCCTCCACCTGCTCCTCCTCCTCCTGCTCCTCCACCTGCTCCTCCTCCTGCTCCTCACCTGCTCCTCCTCCTGCTCCTCCTCCTGCTCCTCCTCCTGCTCCTCCACCTGCTCCTCCTCCTGCTCCTCCTCCTCCTGCTCCTCCACCTGCTCCTCCTCCTCCTCCTCCTCCTCCACCTGCTCCTCCTCCTGCTCCTCCTCCTCCTCCTGCTCCTCCTCCTGCTTCTTCACCCGCACCATTCACATTGTTCCCTCCCCTTCCTCCTCCCCCGGCTCGTATTTCAAATACTCTCTATCTCTATCTCTCTCTTTCCTTCTGTTAATACGTCTTCATAACATATAGCGACTGAGCCGGGCTCTGACCTGCATGAAGGTCCAGGGCGGAACCTTAGAAGGGATCTGCTGAGTCTGTGAGTCACAGTCCACAGACCACTGTATTGTGTCTCGGTATCTGGACTGGGGCTGTTGTTGTTGTTGTTGTAATCTATAAGGTGTGTATGCGTTAGCCCCTCACACCCACACACCCACACACCTATCCTTAAGCATACATCAATACACAAAAATATCTTGTGATGTGCACACACACAGCCAAGGGTGAAATAAAAGTCCTCCATATGTCCAGAAAACGGACGAGCGAGCCTCTCTCTCTCTCTCTCTCTCTCTCTCTCTCTCGGCTCCTTGAGCTGCTCAGAGTTTGTGTTTGTGCTCAAGTCCTCACTTGCAAAGGACTCTCTCCCTGCATTCCTGTTTGTCCGTTTGGTTCTTTGTTGTTTGTGCTATACTCTCATATTGTCAACATATTGTCCTCCGGGGAAGGGAAAGAGAAGATAAACATCTCTCTTTCCTCTCTCTCTCTCTCTCTCTCTCTCTCTCTCTCTCTCTCTCTCTCTCTCTCTCTCTCTCTCTCTCTCTCTCTCTCTCTCTCTCTCTCTCTCTCTCTCTCTCTCTCTCAATGGCTGTGGCTCTGTTAAGTCTGTGCTTGCTTGAGTGCGTTGGTGAGACCTGCGGTCAGGTCCGACGGCAGGGATGAAAAACTTCTGAACATGCTTAAAAGTCAAACACGCTGTACAATAAAACCTTACAAAGTGATTTTTCAATTTCTTTTTTTTTTTTCTTTTCTTAAAGCTTTCAGTACATCTGAAAAGGAATATCTCCCCCTTCGATTACACTGACAATCGGTCGAACAACACATATTTAGTATTCCGCTATTTTTCATGTCTTTTTTTTGTTGTTCTCTTCGTATACTGTACAAACTTATTTTTCATTTGTCAACAATTTTTTCAGTCCTTCATTACATTACATTACATTTCGACGGCGGCACGAACGAGTCAAACCTTATTGTACAGCCAGGTTACGCACGCGTCGGGGAGAACGCAAAACGAACAAACGTTAACTTGTGCTTCAGCCTAAAATAAGGAGAAAAGTAAAGCTGGCAACAACCAGCACGGAAAAAAGGCCTCGGATTTAGAATGACATTTTCACGAGAGACGGTTTTTGAAATGTGACAATAACATTAACTTCTTCTCACAAACACAACAATTCTTAGTGCGTTTCCGATTGGACATTGAAGGGACTTGGTCTTTACAAACATTTTTTTTGTGCATAGCTGTGTAAAATACGAGTGTATGGAATTAATATACTATTAAGAAACCCTGTTGTCATTCCTTGACACACGTGTGCTTGAAACAACTAAATGTGCTTTTAAAGGGCAAGGAAAACCTAACTGGAAAACCAACAGGACTAGGTACTTTGTAGTTGGCTGGCACACGCACTGTCAATACATGACGCGTTCTACTGGTTTAAATCACTTTCAAAACGTTTCATTAAAGCAAAAAATAAGTAATTATAAGATTTCATTCCCCCCCACCTTGGGGATGCTGTTGTCTCATGTCTGCGCCGCCGTAATTCAGATATTAATATGTATTCAAATATAAATATTTATGAAACGCACTTCCATGCTCGCCGTCCTAGAAAGAAAAAGATTAAACACATATGGGCCAGGTGAGTCTACTGAACTCACTGGGATGTAAAATAATAGTGTCTATCGCCCTTGGAAATTGACACACACACACACACACACACACACAAAAGCATATGGTCCGTCTACGAGCAGAGGAATCGCGATGGCAAACGGCCGAGTCCTGGCGGTGTGGTGGGGATGAGTTATCGACGTTGTCGTGGTTACGCTACCATCCATCCTCCTCCTCCCCCTCCTCTTCCTCTTCCTCTTCTTCTTCTTCTTCTTCTTCCCCCCCCCCCTTCCCCCCTCCTTTTCATTTGCGCTCGGCCTCGCGGGCGGGCCGCATCTTCATCTCGGAGTACTTGAGGGAGTACTGCCAGCCGGTCCAGGAGGACCACTCGATGCCGTCGGCGTAGGACGTGTGCTGGCCGCGCAGGTACTGCCCGTTGAGGTTGGAGGTGTGGCAGTTGCGGTACCACCAGGCGCCGTGGTAGAAGGAGGCGCAGTTGTTCTCCGACTGGTCGTTGTCCTGGTCCTTGGTGGTGAACTTCATGCCGTTGTGCTTCAGCAGGGAGTCGCCTGTGGTGGGGGGTGGATGGCGGTGGTGATGGTGTTGGAGGAGGTGGAGGATGATGGATAGTGGTGGGATGGGCCAGAAGAGGAGGAGGAGATGATTGGTTGATGATGGAGGTTGGGTAGGAAGAGGAAGAGGTGGAGAGGGAGGAGAAGGAGGAGGAGAGAGAGGAGGACGAGGACGAGGACAAGGATGGATGGAGGATGGTGTTAAAGGAGGAGGAGGAGATGATAATGATGGTGGAGGAGGACCAGGAGGAGATGATTATGATGGTGGAGGAGGACCAGGAGGAGATGATTATGATGGTGGAGGAGGAGGAGGACCAGGAGGAGGAGGAAGAGATGATTATGGTGGTGGAGAAGCAGGAGGACCAGAAGGAGATTGAGGAGGAGGAGATGATTATGATGGTGGAGAAGGAGGAGGAGGAAAAGGGAGATGAGGAGGACGAGGACGAGGACGAGGATGAGGGCATGAAGGCAGATAAGAAGAAGAAGTAGAAGAATCGGGCAGGTGGAGCAAGACAAGGAGGAGCAGGAGGAGGGAGGAGGTGAGGTGACAGGAACATTATTGAGGAGACATGGAACATGGGGGGGGGGGGGGGGGTTGTGGAGGTTATTAAACATGCAGATTATTGGTTATAATTCATAACCAAATGGAAAATAATTTTGCCCATCGTGAATAGGAGGTGCTGAAGCGGACCAAACAGGCAATGTTCAAGGTTCAAGAAAACAAACCCACCCCCATCCCCCACTCCCCTCCCCCATCTCCCCAAGTGCACAAACCTCTAAGCTGACAACTAGGCCGAGGCACAATCTCACCAACGTTCCTCCAGCCTCCCCCCCCCCCCCCCCCCCCCCCCCCCACCCCACCCCTGGGTTTTCTACACTTCACTTTTGCCTCTCTGTCGCTAAGTCCCTGTTATGTGAGAGTACCATCGAATAATTATCCTCTGTGCTCCCATCTCCATCCTTGCATACGTTTTGGTTCCACTAGACACTGGACAGACACGCTGTTGGATTTCCGTGACCCGGAACACTATTAGCAGGACGACAGGTGTTCCCCCACAGATTGTTCCACGTGGCCATTTTTATTCTCAGGATGTTTCATTATTGTTTTCATTATTTCATATGTTTGTTTGTTTGTCTGTTAGCAAGATAACTCAAATAGTTCACTGGTGGTTAGATTACTTATGGGCCAGGATCAGCAGATCAGGATCCCAATCCTGATCCAGGAGACATTTTGGTGTGGTAATGTTATGCATTCCAATGAGTGCCCTCTAGATTTTTGATTGAATCTATAATTCTGATTTAGAGTATTTGGTGCAATCGCTACATTTTACACTGACGCTAACGAGTTTCCCTTTAAATTTCACTTTCCCAAGCTGTTTCCCCCCCCCCCCCCCCCCCCACCTTCTTACCGGCGTTGCCCGAGTAGTCTCCCACGGTCAGAGGGAACCCGTCCTCATCTGGGTCCACCGAGAAGAGGCCCACTCCGAAGGTGCCGTAATGGGCGTACGCCGTGCTGTTCTCAAAGTCCTCCATGTCGATGCGGAGCTCGTAGTTGCCTTGAATGGAGAGGGCATGGATCTGTTTCAGACCTGCAGGGAGAGAGAGAGAGAGAGAGAGAGAGAGAGAGAGAGAGAGAGAGAGAGAGAGAGAGAGAGAGAGAGAGAGAGAGAGAGAGAGAGAGAGAGAGAGAGAGAGAGAGAGAGAGAGAGAGAGAAAAAGCGAGAATCTTTACTGTAGTAAAGAGAAAAAGCGAGAATATAATGGAATGGCAGCCTTTGAGAAATGACCTTCCGTGCTCCGTTGCGACAGAACTTTAAAAGGAAACTTTTGTGAATATAAAATGTGAAATGTGAAACAGGGTTAGAAATAAACAGAAAAGAACAGCGCTACATATTGGAGAAGGCTACATACAATCGGTCTGTTTCCCTAATTCATGTGACCCCTGCGGAAATAACCAACTGCTACCTACTTCTACAGTAATATATAACTATATAAAATATAACTACTGGAACACAGACATGGTCTTACAGCCTTTACCTAGCAATGACCTTTAGCGTGTTAACACACTGAAAATTGTAATAACAAATATGTCAAATTTTCTCCCATATGGGCACGTGGCAGAAATGTACATAACAAGTGAGCATGGGATAAAATACCCGTGCCACTGCTTTCCACACACACAAGTTCAAATGTGAAATATTCTGGAGCAAAATGCCAACTTAACTTAACTGTATTTGTTTGGGTACGTTGAGTCACATCTCAGACAAGGAGGGAGAAAAAACTGGAGCCATCCCACTGGCCACGTCCCTGCTCACTTGTATACTGTATATATTTATATATATATATATATATATATATATATATATATATCAGTGGCGGCTGGTGGTTGTAAAAGTAGGGGTAGAAGGAATGTGCCTCACCATACATCTTTTACAGTGTATTAGTGGGTCCTTTTAGCAGACAATCCAAACAGAATTGAACTCTATTGTGATCTGAGGGGGAAGAAGTATTGTTTTAATGAAAAATAGCTATTTAGCGATTATTCCATTTATGATGAAAATCTGAATAGAAGTTTCATGCACAGTGACTTGTGCTACCAAACAAACCTAACATAACCTAACATAATTTAAAATGAGTGAGATTTTAGGGAAAATCGTTCTGTTGTGTAAAGTTTATTTACCTGTATTTAATTAAAATATGACCTACTTTCATATAGTAAAACCATTAATGCACTTAAATCACATAAATTGTCTAATCGCGAGCCAAAGACACCACCTTGTCACGGTCAGCCATGCTTTCTGTTAGCGTTTGGCCTCATGCACCTGGAACACTTTGAGGTCGGAACTCGAAGGTTTCCAATCGGAAATGTAATTTAAAGTAAATGACTCACAAGTTTTCTGGAACGCAGAATTAATGAATGCTCCCCTAAACTCTGATTGGGTATTCACCAGAGCAGTGAGGTCTGCTGATTGGTTCACAGAGCCTCTGGCTAGACCCGCCCTAAGGGAGGATCGTCCTCCCTTACTGCCGTACACACTCATGTTAAACCAGGACTCACCGGCCGCTCGGGTCCGGGAGTTTTATAATGGACTTCAATGGGGAGCTTGGAGGACGTTCCTCCGTACAGTAAATTTAAATTAGCGGTACGGGGTGCTGTTGGTACTTTGACACAGGGACATGATTGTTGTGCCTTCGACGTGTTCAAATAGTAATATTATCAGTATTTTCACAGATTAATCTGTTACATTTACGTGTATTTATTTTGCTCTTGCAAGTTTATTTTTCCCTGAAATTGAAGGGAGGATGGTCCTCCCTTTCCTGAGTGAACGAGCCTCCACTGATATATAATTATATACACAGTATATAATTATATACACAGTATATCAGAGGTCACTGTAATTCCATTAATGAATGTGTTACCATGCCCGTTATCTTGTTAATTGAAGGTGCTGCAGGTCAAATGTAAGAGATCATATTTGAGATTAATTGGTTAGATAGCCTGTCAGCTAACAGCTGACATCTGTCAGCAGTTTGGGATTGAAATGCTCCATGAACAAAAAAAAGTTTCTAGTTGACTTGTGCCTGGATCCGTATGATCATCCTTATGATTTAGAATTTAGAGACCACTCAGGGCTCATTTCTCATGTCTCTTTCACTTATTGGTTCTAGGGGAATCCATCTAACCTGTCAAACACAGCTTTTTGAAATGCATTTAAGTCACTTTGCTGCTCTTGTTTTGTTTATTTTATTGTATATATAATTTTTTTGAGATTTATACTGCGGGAGGGAATGGGGACTAAGCGTTCCTATGTACTTGTTACAAATGGCAAATACAAATCTTGTATCTTGTATCTCACTGATGGAGAAACGTAGGGAGGCAGGGAGGGCGGGAGGGCGTTTCTTTGGGTTGACGTTATTTGGGGTAGTTTCGTAATCTTGCTCTTTTCTGCTGCTCTCGCTTCACAACTCTCTCCTGCACTTACCTGCATCTGCTTTACATTGTTAGCTTGTCCTACTCCTGTACAACGGTGATTCAACCTTCAACACCTTTCTCCAGCAGCAGAGAGGTCAATTCCTGCCCACGATGACAGAGATTCCATATTTAAAGGTCAATTATGTGACTGGATTTGTACTTCCGCATAAATAGCTTTTCCTTATACACAGCCTACCAAAAATAAATGTCACTGCAAATCAGAACATTTTTGATCTAAAATTTCATTTTAGACTCTGGACAATTTCAGCGCTTTGTCTCGAAAGCCCTTGATGGGCTTTTAATTAATCCATTCTCATCTCGGAAAAGAACCCACCAGAAACAATGGGGGAAAAAACATGCCAGACTGAAAGAGCCTCCAGGAAAAAATAATAAAGTGGTACTAAATAAGTAGTACTCCCTTGCTTGATTCCACCAATAGAGCTTGTATTGCACCGATCGGTTCCACCCCACCCCCCCCCCCCCCCCTCCCATGGCGGCAGTAGCTCAGACCCTACACTGCATATAAAAAATAGCTGCCCACTGCTCCTAATACTTGGATGGGTTAAATGCAGAGAAACACATTTCACTGTGTGTTTCCATGTATGTGACCAATAAAAAGGATTCAATCCTCTTAGATTTAGATTTCGATCTGCACCCAGGGGTTTGATCAACGACACGACGGGGATGACAGCCCGGAGAAGAGGAGCGGACGGACACACGTCTGGGTCTCAGACAAGGCGGAGAGCTCCGATCCATTGGCAGAATCCCCCCCCCCCGTGTTTCCCCCCCCGAGGAAAACACTCTCAGGGGTAAAACCACAATGTTTACCGATCCTCTGAAAGGATTGAGTGTCTGTAAATCGCCCCATTTAAAAAAACAAACAAACAAACATCTATTAAACATAGATCTAAAATAAACTTAATGTGCTTGAGAACTGCTTGAGAACTGCTTGAGAACTTCTTGAGAACACACAAACATTGTGCATCCACATCCGCTTTGAAATGTACGAAGAAAAACTCATATCTTTACCTGGAAAGCGAAGAAAGGAAAGACAACCACCTAGAATCGAGCCGAGGGCGTTTACTGTCGAGTGTGTTTATACTTAATAGACCCTTCCCAAGGAAGAGCAGGTTATCTGAATACAGGAATGTTCCCCTATTCATTTATAATGGGGGAACGTTTTGCCCATACACTCGGGCTAAACATGTGTGCCGGTGAAAGGTTGTTGCATTGTTGGCCACCTTCCGGCCAAATAAAGCTTATTGTTTTGCGTGTCAAAATATTTAGAAGTAGTCATAGATGACACACTAATGATACTGAACCATATTTTTATTAGAAGTCGGTTCATGACATACTGTCCTTTGTTAAGCAGAATAACCAAAGAGGAAGTCATAAGTCATGTTAGTTTCTGTGTTAGTTCCTTTAGTTGGCTTTCTGCTGTTTTTGGGAGTATAAGGTTACTTTTCCTCAGTACTGTTGTTTTGTCTTAACTTTTGAAGCACTTTTTGCTGCAAGACACTGTCCAATAAAAATACAAAAATAATAATCCATCATACTCGGAACTTGTTTTTTTTACTTTAATATTTAATATTGCTGTACTTCTTCCCTTGGACCTATAAGCAAATTATCTCCCTTGTCTGACTGTCAATATATAATAATATATTGTATAATATGTTAAATAATATGCTGCTATACTTCTCCTTGGCCGTTTTCATCAATCGAGAAACAATAAATCAATTTGTGAATGTACTTTTTCAAAGACCAAAGACCAATCAACCTTTTTCCCATTTGGTTCCGTAGCCTCTAAGCCAATTAGCTAACAAACATAACAAGCTATTATTATCATTCAGAGCGGTAGCACCATTCTGTGGGTCTGTCCCACATGGATGGTGGGTTCTTTAATACTTTTTGACAGTTGGTGCCTCAATTGTCGCGATGTGACTTCATTCCCGCCGCCCGCGTGAGTGACTACGAGCAAACGTGCCCAGTGGCCATGATTTTATATGCACATAACACATTTAATTTCTAAGTTTATTGATCATTTCTCTGCATTAATGTGGCACAGTGCCAATACAACTAGCTTTTGTGCCGAAGCTAAAATAGCGACAATCCAAACAGACACTGAGGGGAACATGCCCAGGAGATTCGTTATTTTTTTATTTTTTTTATAAAAATGTGAATAAAATAATGAGTAAAAAACCTCTCTCTTTAGCTTAAAACTGCATTTACATAACTTTAATTAGGTTTCTAATTAAATCCCTAAGGGAGGGAACCTCTTCCGAGCAAGCTCCGACTCACAATATTTAAAGGGGAAGACAATCGGCATAATAAGGCAGGGAAGTTCCTCCTTTGGTTCAAATCTAAATGCTCAGGTGTGTGGTCTTCTGTTAATTAATGCACAATTGTGAAGTTATTTAAATGTCTTGCACGCTCTGGCGAGGATATTGGGCTGTGTTGCCGGAGTATATTAACATATTGATTGCGCCATCGGAGGGAATGCGTGTTGCTTCCCTACACAAACCGTTAAGTGGCTAAGTTGACAATTTAATAAAACCCATTCTCCTTAGGGGGAGGGGCAGAGTTAGGTTAAACGACAGAATAGCCGATAAAACCAAAAACACTTCCACAAAGCCCTCATTTCCCTGGCTCCCCAAGAGAACCATGGCGGTGTAATTGTGGCACTGACGCTGTTCCTTTAATTTCCCTCGCCTACGCGGTTTAAGGAAACAGCGTAGAGCCGGTCTGAACCGGACTCAGCGAGGCGTTTGACCTGCTGCTTATTTCCAGGTATCTTGTTCAACAGCAAATTATCCACCGCAACGTAAATTAGCAAAATGGCTGGTTTATGTTTATATATCGGCCACATTCTCGACGATCACGGTGGAAACCTGGGAGAGATGTTCTCTCCCAGGGGCAGACGCTCATTAATTATTGTCTCTGTGTACCCTGAGTTATATTTATCAGGATTTGGGATTCGTGGGGTTGTTCTGTGTACCCCTATTAAAATGAAAATCGCTCCTTTTGCGAAACTTGCTTTGTTCACATAAATCCCTGGGCCAGGGTTAAAGGGTTAGGCCCGTTACCCTAACCCTAACCCTAACCCTAATATATCCCGGGGGGGAGTGAATGACAAGACAAATGCAACGACTTTCAATTATTTTCACGGTCTCTCTAAGAGCCGGCAGAGAGCGATCATGCTCCTGCCAGTTGTGAAAATTTCCCCTAATTAATAATTCATACACGCCTTTTCTCATTTTCCATGTCTGGTAGACACATCTCTGAGGGTTGAAAGTGGAACAAAAAAATGTATAAAATACTTATAAAATACTAAGAGAAAGAAAAGAGCTCCCTATTGTGTGCTTTATTCCCTTTCTATGAATATTACTCATAATGACACACTTTTCTCCTCTCAAACTCTTTGAGTTTGGGTGAATTTGGGTGAGCGTTACTGTCATCACACAAACACACATGCATTAGAGGTGGCCACACAACACAGACAGGTGTTGCAAATTGGAGCAAATTGTGACACTCGATGGGGAGAGAGTGAGGGGGAAAGAGAGGACAGAGAGAGAGCGGGCAGAGAGAGAGAGATGGGGAGAGAGATGACAGAGAGAAAGAAGGGAGAGAGAGAGAGATGGAGAGAGAGAGGGGGGAGAAAGAGGGGGGAGAGAGAGATAGGGAGAGAGAAGATAGAGAGAGATAGGGAGAGGAGGGGGAGCGTAAAGAGAGAGGGGAGAGAGCAGAGAGAGAGAGGGGAGAGAGAACAGATAGAGGAGAGAGAGGGGAGATAGAGCTAGGACAGAGAGAGAGAGAGGGAGGGGAGAGAGAGGGGAGAGAGGAGAGAGCGGGGAGAGAGAGGAGAAAGATAGAAAGAGAGAAAGAGAGAGAGAGGGGAGAGAGAAAGAGAGAGAGGGAAGAGAGGAGTGAAAGGAGAGAGAGCGAGGGGAGAGAGGGAGCTATCCTGATGGCTTTAAAGCACCTTCTCTTGAATAATTACAATCTCCAACAATGAATAAAGCCTCCCTAGGGACAGACCGGGACGGTTCAAGTTGAACCAACCCCGTGGATGCAAACCATGGTGCTTGGACAGTATAGAGCACCAGGAGTACATTCAGATACTGTACACCTCCAACCACGGTGAATGGGCAGAATCCCTGTTGACTGTAACCACTGCAACTTGAAAAGCATCATTGTTACTGAATAGTAGCTGCACACTGTAGCTCTGGCCACATGTTGACAGGGGAACAACAACGTTAGCAATTCCAACATCATTGTGTATTAACAGGAACATACACACATGTATAAATAATATATTGTATATAATATAGAGATTCAGAGTAGTGTTGTGATGTACGCCATGTTCCCACATCTCTTGTTCATGTTTTTAATCGCTTTCTGTATCTATTTCAGTATAACATTTTACTTAAGGGCTGTGGCACTCGGAACTCGGGGCCACACACACGCACGCACGCACGCACGCACACACACGCACACGCACACGCACACCACACACAACTCACTCACACACACACACAGGATAGGGTAAAGGGTTAATGGATTTACCATACAGGTATAAGTGAATTCCTTCCCTTTTCTACTTTTCCCGCCTCCATCAGTCCAATCTCGACATCTCAATTTTCCGGGGCGACGCAACC
>CM051006.1:23716564-23729064 GCA_027704905.1 Muraenolepis orangiensis
AGTATAAAGTAGACACACACACATACACACACATGCCCCAACGCATATGAAGCATTGCGGTGTAGGCGAGGACGCCGCCCCAGAGAGTGTCAGAGGAGGGACAATAAAAGGAGCAGACGAACGGCTGGGTTTTTAAAGCATCCCCGGAGAGGGGAGAGAGGGGAGAGAAGAGGGGAGAGAGAGGGAGAGCGGAGAGAGAGGGGAGAGAGAGGGAAGAGATGAGAAAGGAGAGAGGAGAGAGGAGAGAGGGGAGAAGGGAGGAGAGAGGAGAGAGAGGAGAGAGAGGAGAGAGGATAGAGGGGAGAGAGGAGAGAGAGGAGAGAGGAGAGAGGAGAGGAGGAAGTGGAGGGGAGAGAGAGAGGAGAGAGAGGAGAGAGGAGAGAGGAGAGAGGAGAGAGGAGAGGAGGAAGTGGAGGGGAGAGAGTGGAAGGGAAAGAGGAGAGGATGGGAGAGATGAGAGAGGAGAGAGAGGGGAGGAAATTAGCAACAGGGGAGAGCGATAAAGGGGAGAGGGGGAGGGGGGAGAGAAGAGAGAAAGGAGAGCAGAGAGGAGAGAGAGGAGGAGAGGTGATAGGGAGAGAGAGAAGAGAGTGGATGGGATAGAAGATAGAGCGGAGAGGAGAGAGAGGAGAACAGATGGAGGAAGCAGAAAAGGTGGAGCAGTTGGAGCAGAATGTCGGAAATGCTCAGCGGCCTTTGATCAGCGAAGTGGGCTGTGACATCATCAACACAGCCTTATAGCAAGTGTGGCAATCCCCACACTTGTCATCACTCAGCCCCTGCAACACTCCCCCCTCTCCCACACCACCTGATTTCTGCCCCTAATGAGCTGTACAAAGAATGACAGTAGGCCTCAAAATATCTCCCCCCTCTCTCTCTCTCTCTCTCTCTCTCTCTCTCTCTCTCTCTCTCTCTTATATAGGAACTTAGAGGAGAGAGAGAGAGAGAGAGAGAGAGAGGAGAGAGAGAGAGAGAGAGAGAGAGAGAGAGAGAGAGAGAGAGAGAGAGAGAGGGGGAGTCTGTGTTCTGCTCATTAATGCCCTGTCATTGCTTGCTGTTCTCTTTCTCTCTCTTCTTACTCTGTCTCCCCCATTTCCGTTTGGGTACCGTTTCCCACCAGTCTGCTGTGGATATCAATAGCGTTGTCAGCAGAGGTTCTGCTGTTTCCAAGCACGTATATAATGATTTAACTCAAACAGCCCTGGTGTGCTGTATATAAATATATATATACACAGCGGTCACTCCACAGGTTCGCCGCTCTCTTTGACTACGAGAAGCTGCTGTGAGAAATACGTCTACATTTTAGTTTTCTTCAACAGCCGCCCTGCCCCCCCCACCTCCCCTAAAAAACCTCCCTGGTTGAGATTTATCCTTTCAAACGTGTTTCCGTCGGGGGTGAAGGAAGTCGTATAAACCTGCCTGAAAAGCTGTCTAACTTCTGCCATCCTCTGACATCTTAGAAATGTCAGATGCCAGGAAGGTTTTATGTGCGGAGAGTGGTGGGAGAGAGAGAGAGAGAGAGAGAGAGAGAGAGAGAGAGAGAGACAGACAGACAGACAGACAGACAGACAGACAGACAGACAGACAGACAGACAGACAGACAGACAGACAGAAAAAGAGAGAGAGCATAAAAGAGAGATAGAGAGCCAGAGAGAGAGAGCATAAAATAGATAGAGAGAAAGCCTGATAGAGAGAGAGAGAGAGAGAGAGAGAGAGAGAGAGAGAGAGAGAGAGAGAGAGAGAGAGAGAGAGAGAGAGAGAGAGAGAGAGAGAGAGAGAGAGAGAGAGAGAGAGAGAGAGAGAGAGAGAGAGAGAGGTAGATGGTGTGATTTACAGGGCAGGGGTCAGCCATGTAGCTGCCTCATTTGCAGTGAAATCACCTTAGCTATATGCTCAGTATATACACCAAGGGCGTCGACAATATGGCCGACATAAAAAAGAAAAACCTCATTGTCATTTGGATTCCCATTCACCGTTGGATGGGCCAGAGTAGGGCATTACAGCAGAACACAGCTATAATACGTCGTGGATGGTGAAATCCTGCCAGGAGCATTTATTGGTCAGTGTCTTTAGCACTGTGGCTGGCCAACAGAGATTGTTGTGTAAAGTTATGACCTGGGTATCGAGCATTGTGCTGAAAACAGCCAGGTCCTTAACTCAGTTCAGGACATGAAGCATTTTACAATATCCATCAACCCTGAATCACATGAAGACAATGGAAAATATTGCTTTGATTTTAAACGCTGACCTGTGTGTGTGTAGACGTCGTCAGAGCAAATGCTTGTAAGTCGCTTTGGATAAAAGTGTCTGCTAAATGCCCTAAATGTAAATGTAAATGCTACCAAAAACTCAAAAGCTGTTGTATGGGTTACCATGTCACTGCTATTAAGTTGTTAATAAGCCATTATACATAAACAATTATTATATAAAATAAAATAACCAAAATAATAGTTTACGACGTGTGCATAAACAATGTTTATCAAAGGCGCAATCTACAGCACAGTGAGCCGACAAAGCGCAAACCACTGAGTCAAGAGTTGGCTTATTAAACACAGATCCTCAAGACACTCACAGTGAAATTCAGGCACCGGTCA
This sequence comes from Muraenolepis orangiensis, assembly GCA_027704905.1. Taxonomy (NCBI): domain Eukaryota; kingdom Metazoa; phylum Chordata; class Actinopteri; order Gadiformes; family Muraenolepididae; genus Muraenolepis; species Muraenolepis orangiensis. Next base: position 23,719,159 of record CM051006.1, read on the forward strand.
TTAAGGAAGGGATGTAGGGTTGCTTCAGTAGACCTTAGAGGTGATCGGTGGACGTATGGGGGATCTAACCCGGTGCTTTTGGAGGCTTCTTTGGAATCCAACACACACTATAGCCGCTACACTAGAGGGTCCTCGAGGACAACAATGCAGTCACAGTGTATGAGGCTGCAATGCAGTGGGTTGTAATTATGTTACAACAAGGGCACACACACACACAGCAGCAGAGGTTTGGTTCCAGAGCTTTCCTTTAGTCAGTATAAGAGTTTTTTCAGATTAGTTTGGTTTAAGAGAGACAGAACGTCGGACACGACAGAATATCACAAATAAACCTTGATGGGATTCTGGAAATGAATTAAATTAGCTTTAGATAGTCACGCTTGGCCGTGTTTAGTCATATTTGGAAGTAAACAGAGGGTATGTGTTTACACTTGCCAAATGTTTATCACTGCACTAAAAACTCTGTAATCACTGCAAAAAGTCATTAAGATGGATGCTCAGGAACATTCATTTAGTTTTCAATTGAAATGTGTGCGTTATGAAGCGTTAAACATGAATTAAAACCTCTTCATTAAAAATCAAGTGAGACTTGAGACTGCATACGTAAGAGAGAGATTTCCCAGATACTCCCCGCGTTCAAACTCATTCAGTATCAGTTCATCACGTTAAACATTGGTCCAGGTTTTTGCAAACAAACCATCTTGGACGACAAACAACCGTTCCACCATCAGAATCCGGTCCAAAAAAAACCTCATGCCTCTAACGCGGGCATGTTTGTGGAGTTAATTAAAGTTGGTTCCTTAAATGTAAACAGAGCGTAAACTCTCCACTTTTGGAACAATCCAGACATAGAAACCCCCCCCCCCCTCTCTCTCTCTCTCTCTCTCTCTCTCTCTCTCTCTCTCTCTCTCTCTCTCTCTCTCTCTCTCTCTCTCTCTCTCTCTCTCTCTCTCTCTCTCTCTCTCTCTCTCTCTCTCTCTCTCTCACTCAAACTCCATTAATTTGAATTGATTTGAACTTCAATACATGAAGTTCATGAAGGGCTGGCCCTCGTTTAGAAGGATGTGGAGTATAAAAGATATTACAATTATAATTAAAGAAAAGTAGTAAATACAAGATACAAGATAAAAAACAAATAAATTGAAACAAGTATGTTTAGGCTATAGGTGAAGCTATGGATGCTGAGACCGGGTTGGTGGCTGACGCTTGGGGCTGACGCATCCGTCCATCTGAGGCTGGAGGCCGTGGCGGAGGCTGAAGATAGAGGCTAGGGGGAGGAGTCGTCATTGTCTGTCGGCAGCCCATTGGCAAGGCCTTAACTGGGGGCCGCCACCGAGCTGAGAGAGAGCGTGTGTGTGTGTTTCTGTGTGTGTGTGTGTGTGTTTCTGTGTGTGTGGTGTGTGTGTGTGTGTGTGTGTGTGTGTGTTGGATTGGAGGCATTTACCGCTGCTGAATAATTGAAAGAATGTGAAAGCGCTACCAAAAGAGCCTTTAACTGAAAACACTAATGTGCCAGATAAATAATAGATGACAAGGAAGGAAATATATGCAAACAATTAATTCGGTTATTTTTATATTATATTATTATTTGCTATGTATATTGGTCTATTTTTTTTGTATTTAAGATACCTTTAAAGGCAAGGTACACACACACACACACACACACACACACACACACACACACACACACACACACACACACACACACACACACACACACACACACACACACACACACACACACACACACACATACACACATTGCACATATATCACAGGCAGGGACTGTAATGACAAGGGGGTGGGCCTGTCATGATAAGGTGTAGGGCCTTTTGTAGCTGCATCCCGCTGTTCTCATCAGGAGGTCCAGCTGAAGAGCCAGAGACTGGGCATATGATTGATCTCAGGCCCCCCTCTCTCTCTCTCTCTCTATTTCCCTCCTCTCTCCCCCCCTCCCCATCCTCTCTCTCCCTCTCTCTCTCTCTCCCTCTCTCTCTCTCTTTGTATTGCTTCCTTGAACTTTGTTCTTTGTCATCATTTGACGATTTGGTGTGTGTGTGTGTGTGTGTGTGTGTGTGTGTGTGTGTGTGTGTGTACAGATATATCGCTTGTAAGAGGCACAGGGAACAGGCCAATAAGACACTGTGTGAGTTGGCGGACAACCCGGCCCGAGGAACGTCACCACCCGTGTGTTCTCTTGACTAATTCACTTCAAATCAAATGAATAGACCAGAGCAATTATTGACTTTTGAGGTGTGCCCCCTGGTGGCTCCGGAACAAGTCAACATGTTAGCTACTCCGCGGTGGAAGGAGGTTAAGGGGCTTTGGGTAGAATACATGCAGTGAATGAGTGAGTCGTGTGGTTGTTACAGCCCTCCATATTTCTTTGCATATGTACTTTTCAGTCAATTATATTTATATTAATTTACATTACTTCAGCTGTGACACCTGGAGTCTCGCCTGATTTGACACCCTCCATTTCCTGAAAAAAATCTGAATCTTTTTCAAATCTCGTCCCGGCTTTACTATTTATTATCGGTGAAGGGCCCGTCACACCATAACGCTCTGGTCAGCATTTGAGGAAACGTTGGTAATCGTCCGTGGTCGCTGGCATAGCGCCAGAAGAGCGTTGTGTGAACGCTGGTGAACGCTGGTAATCGTCGGTGATCGTCAGTGATCGGCGGAGAACGCTGGTCCGAAAATAAAGTTTTGAACATGCACAAAAGTTCTCATGGAGACCAGCGTTCTTCAACGTTTAACGTTAAACGCTGGAGAACGCTGGAGAACGTTTGTGGAAGTTGTACTAACGTTCGCCGAACGTTGCACGTGTTCGGCTATTGTTAGTCAGTCGTTACCCTAGCGTTACTTGGTTGTTATTAATCGTTCACAATCTCATGTGCTTTGCACATCCGACATTGTGTGCCTATTTTCGGATTGGAGATGGAGTGTGTGTGTGTGGGTCAGGACCAGTGCTCATAGTCATACACTCATCCGACATTGTGTGCCTATTTTCGGATTGGAGATGGAGTACAGACGACATGGAGATGGAGTTTAGCAGTAGCCCCCCTCACACGCTTTTTTCCTCTTGGCGGCATGATGTGCACTGTTCAATATCCAGAAGAACTGTCACGGTTACGGTGGTTGACAGGGGGCGTGGCCAAGCCACGTGCGCTGGGGTTAGGTCGTACGTCATACTTTGTTCATGTTACGTCGTAGATGTCCCGGAGATCCAGATACTTTGCCTATCCCGTGTCACCCGCCTGTCTCGCGTTACTCCGGTCTATACGAGCTACCCCGGTCATTCTAATTACCTGTCGCTATTCCGACCTCCCGGTATCTAGACTTCTCGCCCGTCCCGGACTACTCGCCGGTCTACTACCTGCCGGTACTCCGCAGATCGACCTCCCGGTACCCAGACCCCTGGACTGTCCCTGATCACTCTCTTGTGTTGTGTTTGCTTGAAATACAGCTCTGTTATAGCTCCACTGTGTCTTGGTCTGCGTTCTGGGTGCCACCGAACAATCCACTCGTGACAAGAACAACTGAATCCACTGTGATTTCCCCGCGTTTTATACCCGTTTGAACACAGTGACACGTCAGCACACGCTAATAGTTTTCAGGGGTGTCTTACTTGGTCGCTGGTACACGCTCCTCATGCGTTAGTCACATGCTAATTCATGCGTTAGTCACACGTTAGTCACACGCCAGATGTACACGCTCACCCTAGAACGCTCGAAAATTGAACGATTAGAACGTTCATAGAACGCTGACCAGAATGTTATGGTGTGACGGGGCCTTGACATTTAAACTGAACAAGTCAATGACAGGGTTAGCATCCACGCCTTAAAACAGGCATTCTTTATAAAAAACTGCACATTTATTCTGGTGTTTTATAGGTGCTTCGAGAGGGAACTTTGCAACCAGGGTGCGAACTGGAGGGGAGCAGGGGGAGCTATAGCTCCCCTAGTGGTGACATGAGCTCCCCTGGGAACATGGTTTGTGAAATTTGGGGGGAGCTCTCTAAAATACTGATATGATGACCAAATAAATTCCATTTTGGGCATTATATTTAGAGTTTATGATTCATGAAAAAAGTGTCGCCTGCTTGCACGCTGCCCGCAGCTCCACTCACTACTAGTGGGTGTAGCTGCGGGCAGCGTGCAAGCAGGCGACACGAGAGAAGGGCTCTGTGCATCGTTGTGTTGTGTGTGTGGCGTCGCGTCTCTCCAGGCAGTGAGAGGGTTGTGTTGTGCTATAGCTGTATTATTAATATTAATATTGTTCATGGTTGGTGCCGCTGGCTGCTCTTATCGCGTGTGTTCGGCTCTGTGTGGGCTACAGCCATAATAGGCTATAGCCCATGTGAAACAACGTAGCCTGTTTTTGAGTCATTTTAAGTTGATTTAATTAAACAGTCAAACGTTACATTGGTGGTCCGTGGATTATTTATTATCAAGTTGATTGAAGTTTGCGTAGCCCATACATGCTCGGGCAATCTGTTGACATGAACATGATCCATCGGGACGTTTCATGTAAATGTAGACCTGTGGCACCACCCCGTGTGCAACAGATGTTCTCTTTATAATAGGCCTATGTCTGTGCATTTACCACCCCCCCCCCCCCCCCCCCCCCAAAAAATCCCGGCTCCCCCGGAGACCGTGGTATAGTTCGCACACTGTTTGCAACCCTGCGATGACACCCGTTCCACAGCAAGCTAATTATCGTTCTCCAAGTTAATCGACTCGCTTAATAACAAAGGGAGAGAGGCGGAACATATTAACATGTATAGCGACTGTATAGCACGTTTAGACACTGGTGCTTTAGACACACTGGTGTCCGTGGGCTACGGCAGGTTGTAGGAATGGTGAACGGTGAGCGTTAGTGTAATCATCATCGCACAGTCCTGACGTAAACAACAGGCGTAGTTAGCGTGAACCGGCGGTGGCAGAGTTAGCTTCTTTTTCTTTGAAAGTTCTCGAAGTTCACAAATCAGACATTAATTAATAACAAAAGATAAAATGACAACCTGAGAAGTTCTAAAGCCTAAGTAACTTTCGAAAGACCCTTAACAACCGTATATATATTCAGTATATTTTATCTCATATTTCAGCTATTGCAGCCGGGAGCCGCAAAGATGTATGCCTCTAAAAGAGACATGAATAATTCCTATCTTAAGACTTGCGGTAAAATGTAATTCCCACACCAGCATTATCGCCGCTTCACTGATTAGTCGACCGAGACAACAGCGATACCGTGGACCACAACAAGACACTTAATCAGTACTCACTTCTTTAGATGTTAGCAGAGCAACGCATCCCGACCAGATGCAGACACGGAGGCATTCTGTTTATTCTTGTTTAAATGATCTTGTTCTCTCTCTCTCTCTCTCTCTCTCTCTCTCTCTCTCTCTCTCTCTCTCCTCTCTCTCTCTCTCTCTCTCTCTCTCTCTCTCTCTCTCTCTCTCTCTCTCTCTCTCTCTCTCTCTCTCTTTTTTTTACCTTTTTATTTGTTATATACACATTATAGTAATAGTGTTATTAAAGTGAATGCAGTTTTAGCTGTGAATGGTAGTAGTAGACAAGCTGTGCTTTGTTCTATAGGTGATACCGCAGTAGCACAAATAGACTTAGAGACAGCTTCCACAGTCAGGCCATCAGGCTGCTGAACAAGGGTGTATAGCATATAACAATGTATATTTTATTACATTTATTTATATATACATATATATATATATATTGCTCTTTTTCTGTGCTGACATTGCATTTTATATATTGCATTTTTATATATTTAACTTTATACAGTTTTGTACTTTTTTACTTATTTTTATTCTATTCTGTTTTTTATAACTGCCGTCTGTCGTCGGGTATTGCACATAAGATTTTCACTCATTGCTTATTCTTGTGTAAACTGTGAAGTGACAATAAACTTAACTTGTAACTTGTATAGGGTGGATGATTCTGGCGATTTTAGAGTGAATTGATCTAAGGACATTGTATTCAGATTCACAATTCACACACGCGCACACACACACACACACACACACACACACACACACACACACACACACACACACACACACACACACACACACACACACACACACACACACACACACACACACACACACACACACACACACACACACACCGGTCACGTCAATTGTAAATGAGTGTCCCGAGCCAGGAGGACAAACACACAATGTCTGTTTGTGTCCGACGACGACGACGTGACTCTGAGAGAAGTGAAGCAGCACTCTCTGAGCGGGGAAAACACGCAATGAGGACAACTCAGGGGTGTTAATAAACAGCTCTTTTGAGATTCAGCCACTTCAGATCCTCTTTTACATTTACATTTACATTTACATTTAGGACATTTGGCAGATAGCTTTTATCCAAAGCGACTTACAAGGAGTACATTTGTTGAAGTAGACAATAGCATAACGCTGAGGTACGCGAACATAAACATAGAGCAGTTCACAAGCATTCATATTAACAAGCTGAATAACACAATTTGGTACTGCCAGGTCACCTGCTTAAGTAGCTGTGATAAGAGCGTGTTATCAACATTAAGGATATACACTTGCTAGAATATACAACATGCTAAGAGCTATTAATGTCAGGACTTAAGCAAGTTAGTTTACCGATTGCAAGATTTTTTTGTCGTTTTTGTTGCACTGGTCGGAAAGAGAACAGCAAGCCTCTTTGTCAGAGAGACCAGACACTCGTCTATACCCAACATGCGCTGGCTTCCGTCGCCAAACCCAAAGACTGAAGGATACCTGCAATTATCTCGATTTAAATGACTTATTGAAGGAGTTACGATGGAGTTGGAATACGGGAGAAAACTCTGGTGAATGTGGTCAGTGTTTATTCAGTGTTTGATGGCTTGTGATCCGTGTGGGGAAACTAGGGGGAGAATAGGAAGATTTCACCTTGTGTTACCAACATTGATATTTAACTCTGAGTGGATGTCACTACTTCAGGAAACACTACTCGGATCTTTCCACATAGGCGCGCCTCTCTGTCTGCCTGCCGGTCTGTCTGTCTGGGGTCTCCGTCTGCCTCTCTCTCTGTCAGTCTGTCTGTCTGGGGTCTCTGTCTGCCCCTCTGTCGGTCTGTCTGTCTGGGGTCTCCGTCTGCCTCTCTCTCTGTCAGTCTGTCTGTCTAGGGTCTCTGGCTGCCTGTCGGTCTGTCTGGGGTCTCTGTCTGCCCCTCTGTCAGTCTGTCTGTCCGGGGTCTCTGTCTGTCTCTCTGTCATGGGTCTCTGTCTCTGTCTGTCTGTCTTGGGTCTTTTTCTGTGTGTCTGTCTGTCATGGGTCTCTGTCTGTCTGTCTGTCATGGGATCTCTGTTTGTCTCTCTGTCTGTCTGGGTCTCAGTCTGTCTGTCGGCCTCTGGTCTTTGTCTGTGTGCATTCAACAGTACATGTGTGTGGGTGTGTGCATGTGTGCATTCATGTTCATGTTTTTGCATTAGTGTGTGTGTGTGTAAGTGTGTGTGTTCTCTAGCTAGAGGGTTCTTTGTTGTTAATAAATGCTAACTGCTCTTTTTATTCATCTATGTTATGCCTCTCCCTTTCTCTCTCTCTCTCTCTCTTGGTTTTATTTTCAACCAGCCCTTTCAAAGCTGAATATGCCCAAAATGATCCCACCCCCTCTTACTTATCATATTTACCAGTGCAAACAGCAAATTGTCCCGTCCTTTGTTGATAATCGTCAGGGCTTATGCCCCCTCTGGGTAAGCCGAGGGCTCAATTATAACACGCCCCGCTTGTCTGGAGGGCGAGCGCCGTGTGAAAAGCAGGCGGCCCTGCAATTTGCAGCGAGTGACTATTGTCTATTTCCTCTACTTGGTTTTGTGTGTGCGTGTGTGCGTGTGTGTGTGTGTGTGTGTGCATGCGTGCGTGCTTGCTTGCGTGTGTGTTTTTGTCAGGATAGAGGTACACTTACACCAACAAAATAATCTTTAATAGCCTCTGTGTCAAAAATAAACCCACTTTTAAAAAAGATATACAGCCGCCCCTACTGCATAATTGGCACTTTGGTTGCAATAACAGAATATCACATTTCCTCTGATGACTTATAATGAATATTTTATTCTAATATTGTGTTTGAGCTGATGTGCATATCACTTTTTGGAAATATGCTTTTTGCGAAGCTGAATAAAGAGCAAAATAGTTAAAAACCCGTTCTTGTCTTTATATGAGAGGTAGAGGGGGTACAGGCCTTAAATAGTTAATAACACTGTCTGGTCTTCATATGTGACATTAGATGAGAGGTGGAGGGGGTACACAGCAGGAGGTTACATGTTTGAGGGAGGTACAGGACCTTTAATAGTTAATAACACTGTCTGGTCTTCATATGTAACAGCAGGTTAGAGGTAGAGTGGCTACACAGCAGGAGGTTACATGTTTGAAGGGGGGTTTACAGGACCTTAATTCGTTTGGGAACCACCACTGCTGTACAAGCACATTACTGTTGCCACGGAGACTTTTAATTGTGTAATACTGGACATGCCGATGGTTACGCACATACACGCTTTGCAACACATCCATGGAGAATAGTGTGTGAAGAGGGGGGCCAATGGGGGCCCCTCCTTCTGCACACACGGGAGTGAGTGTGACGAGAGAGTGACTGTGCACTTGAGTGGAGGATGGTGACTCAGAGCGGTGCCTACACATGCAGCTGTTGACAGCCGATTTTGGATATAGAATAGGAGGCCTATATAGGAGGCTCGGCTTTGAATCGCCCTTCGTCTCGCTTTTCGACCGTCGAGGTAGAATCATTTAGTTCCGTTTCATCCATATTTATGTAACCAAACAAAACGGTGCAATAATACCAAGCAGGGGTAGCTACCGCGCTAAGATTTTAGCGAAAGTTCTTGAAGTGCTGAACTCTCGTCATTGCTATTATCTATGTGTATGGGGGCTTTTTTTCCTTCTGCTTTTAAAACCTATTTAGCAAAAAAAACTGTCATTTTAGAGACTGCACCGTCACTTCAAAGCCTACCTATTTCACGCCCAGAGCACTTTTACTTTTTACTTTTTACTTTTTTTGCACTTTTCCTGTAGATTTAAGTAACTTTATAGGACTAAAGCAAGTGTGTTATCACATATGATCACCAAACGGGGGGAAACCACAAACACGCCCGCAAGAGTGGGTCCCATGGCGGCCGAGTCCTTAGGACATGCCGGAGGGCATTCTCCTCGCCAATGTCCAGTCTCTCGCAAACAAGTCAGACAAACTGACCTGTCGTATCGCCTCGCAGCGGGACATCAAGGAGTGTTGTGCCATGATTTTTACGGAAATATGGCTGTCCTCCGTGATTCTTTACAAAGCAGTGCAACCACCGGGATTCTCTTTGTTTCGGACCGACAGAACAGCTGAGTCCACGGGAAAGAATAAAGGTGGGGGCGTATGCTGCTTGGTGAACAACAGCTGGTGTACGGACATTAAGGTGCTTTCTCAACACTGCTCATCTAATCTGGATTTACAGACAATCAAGTGTCTCCCTTTTTACTTGCTGAGGGAAATCTCTGCTATTCTTATGGCGGTATTACCAAAATACTATCAACACATCTCATGTCCAACCAGACAGAACAAGACTCTTGATCACTGCTACACCACCATCAAGCATACTTATCGTGCTGATGCGTGGCCGACTTTCGGCAAATCAGACCACGCCTCCGTGCTTCTACTTCACGCTTACAAGCAGAAGTTAAAGTCCACGCAAAAATTTGTAAAGAACGTGCGTCGCTGGACAGATTCCATATTACATCTGCAGGGTGAGCTGGAAATCACTGACTGGAGTGTATTCAAGACCACTGACCTTGATGTGTATGCAGATCATGTCACAGCATACATTAACAGGCTAGTGGAGGAATGCATCCGGACCAGGTCTGTTTGCTCATTC
>CM051006.1:23734064-23739064 GCA_027704905.1 Muraenolepis orangiensis
ACCGAGCCAGTGTTCCCCGGTGATCTTGCCAAATCCCTCGCGGTAGGAGTCCCATGCTCGGAAGAAGTTCACAGAGCCGTCCTCGCGTCGCTGGAAGACCTGCGGGGCACCGGAAAGGGGTCAAGGGTCACGCGGAATTCACATTCAAGCTGGTCCTCTGGACATTATGAGAGGACAATTAGGCCCGGAAATACTGGACCTAATCCAGTGCAAAGGATGACATTAAGATGGTTTCTCCTCAAACAAGTCATGAACGCTTGCTCCTTGACAAATTAATGATGCAGATGTTCTCCCCACTAAAAAGGCAATTTGTTGGTAGCTAATAAAGGGAATCCATTAAATCTTGATTGACTTTGAATGAAAATTTCAACGCAATCTGCATACCAAATTAGAGGCGCAGAAAGGAGGTCATATCTGTAATACAGTAATTTTTTATATGTCTTAATATGCAGGCAGGGCGATTCAATCTGCCTTTCTTTCTTCGCTCCATTAATGATGAAATCCGAGCACGACTTGTTATGTGTAGAAAAGCTGCAATACTTTCATGAAATGAAACTTAATATTAGATATTTGGTCAAGTTGTTTTTCCTGTGTGTAAAAAAGTGCTGACATTTCACGTGGCTACGGTTGAAGTGAAATTGGAAATGCAGTCCTCCTCCGGTGGAGGAAAACACATCTTAAGCATTACGGCCCGCTCACCCAGAGCTCAGATACATGTTACATGGAATGGGTCTCGACTGGAAACCCTAACCTGACTCGGCGGAACCACAACAAAACTTAATACTGACGGCTGACCTTTCTCAAATCTCGGATCCAGAAGAGGACCAATAGCTAAAATAACAGAATTGTCTTTCCATTGTCGGTATCACTCCTTGGACAAACAAGGAACGGAAATTCAGACCAGTTTAGTGGTCATTTAGTTTACTCCCGGTAATCTTTTCCTGTATACGGCGGGAAGACTAGCTAAAACGTCCGGTCCAGACACCAACGTCCTTAGACTGTAAAGGTGTGTAAAGGTTTAAAATCACACCTGTGTAGTAGACTGGCCACTTTAGAACTACATTGGTCTACAATCGTCTTCTGACACCTCCATCTTGCACTTTCTGTCAACCTCTGGATCAGAGATTAACGAGAGAGAAAATCAATTTCTCCCCTTTCCTCCTCCTTCTTCCTCCTCCTTCCTCTTCTCCCTCCAGACGACGATCTCTCCGACGACGTCCACCAATGCTGCAAAGGCATTGGGAGTTCGCATTGAGCCCTCGAAAAACAACATTCTTTCTGCGATCTTGTGATGGGGGCCTCGCTAGACTTCCACAATAAATGGCCATTCTCCACACACACACACACACACACATACACACACACACACACACATACACACAAAAACACACACTATGCTTGGCAAGACAAGACTCAAGCCTCATTATTGGTAACCGGATCTGTCGACGACTACTAGCATATCATCATCATTACCATCACCATCACCATATTTTACAGGAACTAATCCAATGCCGTCCCTGGGATCAATCGATATGTAGAGTCACAACCCCACCATGTGTGTGTGTGTGTGTGTGTGTGTGTGTGTGTGTGTGTGTGTGTGTGTGTGTGTGTGTGTGTGTTTGTGTGCCTTATGAGCTGCATGTATCTTTGGATTCCATATCCGTATCAGGGTATAATGTTTGCGTGAAAAGCCAAACTGCCAGAAATAAAGCAATTTTCCACATACGACTTTTTATTTATTTTAAATTATGCACATTCATTTCCCTCTAATCTGCCCGTGTCCAATTTGCTAATAAAGTTAAAAAAGGAACGATAATTAGTGCTTATGCACATAACTTAATGCATTAGAGAAGAAGCATAATTCCGACAAATCATTCAGTTTAATGGGAGGATCTCACCGGGACGTCACATACATGTGTCTCCTATACGAGGACCCCAACTGCTGCAAGGCTCCTCTTAACACACTGTACACACTCTCCTGACTTTGTTTCTCGTATCAAGATCACAAGATCAGCATGTGTTCTTCTGGTGCCCCATCCCTCCGCCTTCTTTATGGAATAACACAGCCTTTATTATCCCTTAATATACTCCTTTGCCCGCCTCCTCATTCTCCACCCTCCGTGTAGCAAGCCGAGGGGCGCTCAAACTGGGAGGAGATGATTCGATAATGTTTTGTTCAGATAACAAGTTCATAATGGAGAGAATCTCATTCTCCTCTTCCTATCTTCTTTAATCCCCAAAGGGAAGGATGGCTGGCGACATCTTCCGTTTCCTTTGACGGATGCCTCTTTTCCCCCCTGCTTTTGACTTTGATGAAACCCGTTCAATCTATCTGCCCGTGTTATTTATCTTTCTGCCTGATAGTCTTGATGTGGTAATAATGCATTATAGATCAATTGAGATAGGCTATGATTAACCTCCCCTTCTTGACAACGAAAGTCCCTCTGGGGGAAGAAAATATCAGGGAAATTCCAGTTACTTCCAGACTCGTTCAGTTGCACTGTTCTTGTGACATATTTTGCCTGACCGTGTCAAGGTTGAAGTCTGTGTTTAACCTTCTGTGCAAAATCGTGCCGCGAAATCCATATCAGCCAGTGTTTCTGAGGCTGCTCATTGGTTACCGTCAGCCACCGGTCACCCGAGGCTGACTTTAAAAGGGCTAACTGATTAGCGATCGGTCAGCTAGCAGGTTTTTGATTAGGGTTGAAACCTCCTGGTTACGGCGGTTTCCTGTTGCCTGACTGTCTAACAATCCTGTGGAGTACCCCTTGGCTATCATTGCAAATTGACCCTGAAGGTCAAGGTGTGTGTGTATGTCTGTTCCCTCTAGCTCCCTTCAGAGACAAGTGGTAATTTGTCTCACACATCCACAAAGGTCTCGACATGAAAGTGCGTTGACCTTGGCTTGTGATGACGTGAGAGCAAGCTGGGCAGATTTCTTAATACTTGCAGCGTGTGTTTACATGTATCGGTACCCATTGTATGTATTTATTTTTGGTGAATTGTATGTATGTAACAATCGAGCACCCAAACTTATAGGGGATGGGTGGCGGCGCGTCAGTAAATCAGGAGGTAAAGTCGGTTGTTTAGCAACTGGAAGGTGTAGTGGTGTCCCTGAGCATGACACCCTAACCCTAACTGGTCCTGACCAGCTGGCTGTCTCCTTGCATGGCTGTCACTGTATATCAGTGTATGAATGTGTGCATGAATGGGTGAACCTGAGGCGATAAGTGTAAAAGTGAGATATAAATGCAGTCTATTTTCTGTTTAAATGCTGCATCGCACTGACACAGGTTACCATTGGAGGTCATGTGGTTTGGTAGGTTTGCAAGAACGAAGCAGTTTTACCGACTGCTAGCCCCAGAGAGAATCGGCTCTCCCGCTATATATAATTAATCTGGGAAACCAAATGCGAGAGTGTATCTTCATGCACACGGCAGGCAACCCATGTCTGCATGTGTGTGCATGTGTCTCCAGCTGTATGCAATAATGATAGTTTCTACTGGGGTATGGCTTCGGGAAAATGCTGCCTTACGTAAGACTTTCTGAAAGGGATTTATGTTAGTTTTTTGTTTGTTTGTTGACACACGTATCTGTCACTCATCAATTTTATCAATCGGGATACGACTGACAGAAAGGCGGCAGTTGCCAAGCTGAGAGAAATCGAAATCTGGAGGATTGTATTTATTGGTCACATACATGCACACACAGTGAAATTTGCTTCTCTGATATTAACTCATCTGAGTATTAGGAGCAGGGGGCAGCTAGTTTTATATACAGAACCCAGGGAGTAGTGTATGGGTCTGGTGCCTTGCTCAAGGGCACCTCGACAGTGTCCCTGTGTATCGGGGACTTGAACCGGCAACCTTCTGGTTCCCAAGCCGAGTCCAAACAGAGTGAGCTACTGCCGCCCCTATAGATAATATGATAATAATAATAATATGAAACTATGATATATATTTCCATTGTACGATTCTCAAGTGTGTTTTTGGAATACTTGTGTTAGAGGTCGTTAGAGGTCGTCGATGGGACGGGGCTCCTGTATGAAAGCTGGCAAGAAAACCAGTCCACCAGTCTGCACCATCTGCGACCTTGTCTTCTGGGCTTTGCCCAGCACATCAGCAGGCGATCAGGCACACCGAAAACAACAAAGGGAGAATATTTTCAGCCCCGGTTGAGTGGTAGCCACCGAGGTTCAGCGATGCAGCCATACAGAATTCAGTTCTTTGTCAAGCTCTGGGATGTTTTTGCCCCGTGCTGTGGAAACTGCTAGGATCCTTGTAGGATTTGAACATAACCAAGTTCCAATGCTGGGAAGGCAACACAAAACTAGACTAGCTATGGAAAACATATATTTACTGGGGCTAATGTATGTCGAACGCCTTGAAAAACGCCGTGAAACTGAGGATGCATCGCATATTCCGGATATGCACAGTGTACCAAACATACATTCCAACTTTCGACCACCATATCCTCCTCCGACACAATCCCTGCGTGACCATCTCCACCCTTGACCTTCTGCAGGTCTATTTCACCGGTATGCAAAGTTTCTCCTTAATTGCCGCATATTGACGCAAGCTCTGTCTCTGTCTTAGTGTGCGGCAGTAGCTCAGGTGGGACTTGGCTTGGGAACCGGAGGGTCGCCGGTTCAATTCCCCGATCTCCATCTTGGAGATCAAGGACTTCCCTCTTGGTGTGCAGTGAGACACTTAACCTGCTGACACCTGTGCAGGCGCTCATTGAGAAAGAAGGAATGATAGGACGGAAGGATCTCAAAATGGCTGAATTTAGAGGAACATACAGTATGGTATGAGAACACCAGTACTGAAAGGAAGGAAGGAAGACACAATCTCCACCAATAACGGATTATATTAGATAGTAGGAAACAGATATAACGAGAGACAAGAGAGAGAGAGAGAGAGACAAGAGAGAGAGAGAAAAGAGACAGAAAGATTAGATAGTAGGGAACAGATATAAGGAATAATAATAATAATAATAGT
>CM051006.1:23746564-23749064 GCA_027704905.1 Muraenolepis orangiensis
CACCGAGTAAATCCCGTCCTCACGCTGGCCACCAGCGTAGAGGTCCCCGCAGTCCCGTGGACGAGAACCTGGAGAGAGACCACACATCACTGTAAGGGCTGCATTTTCTCTCCCTCTCTCTCTCTCTACCCGTCTCTCTCTCTCTCTCTCTCTCTCTCTCTTTCTATCTATCTATCTCCCCCCCCTCCCTCCCCAGGTGCAATCCAGAGAATGTGGCACACCTGAGGAAGGCCTGATAGATGCAGAGCCTGTTCCGACTGCATGTGCTATTGCCACTCTCATATTTTTTCTTTGCAGCCTGGCACATTTCCACCATGGTTTCTGACAATGTGCTTGATCCTTTGTATTCCATTCATGACACCTCATGACGCCTACATGGCCCACTCTCTCACATCGTACTTTGTTGTCTGTCTCTTTTATGTTATGGCTTGACGCAAGGGAATCTAGCCATAACAATTACATTTTTACGTTAGTCATTTAGTAGATTAATTTGTCCAAAGCGACTTACAATAAGGTCATCCAATATTCAGTAGGGAGGCAAGAGAACTACTCCTCACCAGAAGTGATAAGTGCATTACCTTCCTAACAACGACAAGCCTCCAACAGCAGATCCAGCGCTCAGGTACAAGTACAATAAGTCGGCTCCCTAGATTCTACACAATAAGTACATCAAACAGGAGAAACAATGACAAATAGTGAAGCCAATAGACACACAGATAATGAGCAAAAGCTAAGAAACAAGTGCTGGCAAACAATAGAGCTAACAAGACCACCTAGCTACCACCTAGCTACCACCTAGCTACCACAAAGGCAAACGTGTATAATCATCAAGAGTGAATTCTACTTTCAATTACAGGGACATGAGAACAGGCCAATTAACAAGTGGTGGACCGAGACGACACGAGTTCAGATAAGAGTCACCTATTTAACACTAGTCGTTAGTTATGTAGTTATGTCCACATGTAATCAGGTAAGCATCCACTTGTTCCACAGCAGATTGATTAGAATGAATTAATGTTGTTGAAGGAGGCGGGCTTAACATTCAACCAATATAAACGTGGCAGCATTTTTACCCCTCCCCACCCCCCTACTGTTAAACGGGCACAGCTGGCAGTCGTCTCCCATTGGGCGCCAGCCAACCAGATCCCAAGGAACCAATCACAGCCCTCCTAGGTTATGGCCCCGTGGTGAATACCTGTTTTCACTTGGAAATGCACCAAGCGCTCTCTCATCCTCCACTTTGTGAAAGGAAATAATAATTGCCTTTCCTTAAGGGGTGTACCTGTGATTGCCATTAAACAATGTTACACACTGTAGCCAACATCAGTTGTCATTCATTTGCTGCCAAGGATGGTCCTCTTGAGTACAGATATGTGTAAATCGTTTTCCCGTATGGATATGGGGACGGATCCATCCCCTGTTATATTCTACTGGGTCTATTGTTCCAAAATAAAAGCTCTACATTTCATGCTAATAATATTGTGTCTCGTACCCATGTATCTTCTGCATGGGAAATGGATCAAAGAGGAAGAAGAGAGAGAGAGAGAGAGAGAGAGAGAGAGAGAGAGAGAGAGAGAGAGAGAGAGAGAGAGAGAGAGAGAGAGAGAGAGAGAGAGAGAGAGAGAGAGAGAGAGAGAGAGAGAGAAAGCATAAGAGGCAGAAAGAGAGAGAGATATTACATTTTTGAAACGTGACAACGAGTGGAGGGGTGAGCAAGAGAAAAGTACATTGTAAAGCCATTTACAATAAAAAAGAGGGGAAAGGAAGCATAAAAAAACACGCCCACGACCACGCACACACACACACACCACACACACCGCACACACACACACACCACACACACCGCACACCACACACACCGCACACCACACACATTCAAGTGATGGTTTGCTGGCCCTGGCCTGGCACCCTGCAGTGGCAGAGTAATAAGCCTGGGGGCAGGCACACACACACACACACACACACACACACACACACACACACACACACACACACACACACACACACACACACACACACACACACACACACAAATTACCCCGTGGCAGACTTGGAAGTCAGGTGGGAGGGTGGGGAGAAGGTCGTACATTATGCATGCCACCCATCCCTCGGACAGAAGAATATAAAGCAGCCAGCGCCCAACAAGGTCCAGTCAGACAGACTGAAAGGCATTCTGTCTCACCTTTCTTCTCTTGGTTTTGTTTTTTTAAGGTTTGTTGGTTTTTCCCCCTCTGTCACCCTACAGTGTTTATTGAGTGTCCGGTCCTCTTGAAACCGTTCCCTTGAGTGTGTGTGTGACCCTATAGCGCTTCAGAACAGTCCGTCCGTCCACACCGTCGGGTCTATGAAATATGAAGGGCAGAAGCACCCCTGCTCCAAAGCTCTGAAATCCTTTCTCCCAGACATCCATTTTCAAGAGGTTGCTTCAGGTTTTTGTTACTCTATATTTGGTGTAATGCTTTCTATACGGCTGAATAGAACCACAAGAGTGTGGTGTGTG
>CM051006.1:23751564-23759064 GCA_027704905.1 Muraenolepis orangiensis
GCCCCTGAGCAAGGCACCAAACCTCTACACTGCTCCCCGGGCGCTGTACATACAATAGCTGCCCACTGCTCCTAATACTAAGCTGGGTTAAATGCAAAGAAACACATGTTACTGGGTGTGAATGAACATACAAATAACTATATAGAGACGGATGATATTTACATGTTTTGAATTGTGCAAAAATATTTAAAAGCATTAAAGTGCCAGTAATGCAGCAGCATCATGATACAGTGCAGTACAGTGCAGTAATTGTAATGAATCCAGCAAAGTATGATAGTGTAATGTTAATGATAATGTTATGAAAGTGGCAGCACTCCCAGCAGTTCAGTAGGCGCACTGCCTGTGGATAAAAACTATCCTTATACAGATCCGTAACTATTCTTGTACGGATGCTGCGCAACCGGCGACCAGATGGACCGGATTTGGTCCTACAGATCTCCTCAATGTATAGAAGTGCACACCCGATAAACTTCTCTGATATCTTCACGACCCTCTGGATGGCTTTCTTGTGCTGTGCAGTGGTGTTGCCGTAACACACAGTGACGCCACTCGTCAGGACGCTCTCTACAGTGCCTCGGTAGAAGTTCACTAGCCACCGTTGGCCTATTCCGCTTTTCCTGAGGCACTGCAGGGCATAGAGGTCCACGCCAGGTCGTCGGAAATCTGTAGCCTAAGGAAATGGAAGCAGCTGATGACTTCCACCGGGTGTCCCGTCCAGGCTGATGGTGGAGTGGGTGCCCCGGTGGCTCCACGATGAGCTCCTTAGTCTTGCTGACATTCAGTGCTAGGTGGTTGTCCTCTCACCATTGCGTCAGCCAGACTATCTCATCTCTGTACTCCGTTTCGTTGCCCTCGCTTATCAGGCCGATGACTGTGGTGTCGTCTGCAAACTTGATTATCCGATTATTGCTGTGCGTGGCAGTACATTACGCGTCATGTGTGTACAGCAAGTACAGCCGGGGACTGAGGCAGCAGCTTTGGGGTGCTCCAGTGTTGAGGACCAGAGTGGATGAGATGTTGTTCCCAATCTTCACCACATGAGGCCGGCCCGTCAGGAAGTCCATAGTCCAGTTACAGATGGGGGCACCCAGACCGAGGTCCCTCAGTTTCAGGACCAGCTTGGAGGGAAACGATGGTGTTGAACGCTGAGCTGTAGTCAATGAACAGCAGTCCGACGTAGGTTTCCCTCCTGTCTAGGTGCTGCAGGGCCGTGTGTAGTGCTAGGAAAATGGCGTCATCTACAGACCTTTTTGGTCTGTATGCAAACCGGAGTGGGTCTAGGGACTCAGGGATGGAAAAGTTAATATGCAACATTGCAAGTTTCTCCAGGCACTTAATGGCTATGGGTGTTTAAGCCACTGGACGATAATCATTGAGAATTGTTACCTTGGTCTTTTTGGGTAACGGCACAATGGTTGTCTCATGCTAGGACTGTTGCAGTGATGCATTGTAGATGTCCGTCTGGGCCGGCTGCCTTCCCTGCTTTCACCCTCCTGAAGGTTTTGCGGACCTCAGACTTTGACAGTTGTAGAAAAAAGTCCCCTGAATTTTCAATTTGTTGGTCGACTCAGAGTTCTCCTTTTCAATGCAAGCGTAAAACGTGTTCAGCTCGTCTGGTAGGTTAGGTCGTTGTTGACTGCCCCTGAGCTCCCCTTGTAGTTGGAGAGGACCCTCAGATCTTGCCACATACCTCTGGTTTCAGAGCCCCCAAACTGTAATTCACGCTGTTGCGTGGCCAGCTTTCAGCCAGCTTTCGGGTGTAGCAGTGATCAAGAGTCTTGTTGTGTCTTGTCGGACATTAGATGTGTTGATAGTATTTTGGTCATACCTTTTTTAAATTTAAATTGCAGTGGTTACCATATACCATACTCTGTGTGTCACCATATAAATAAGCAGGCTGTAGCGTAGCACTGTAGCTACGGGGCTGCTAATAGATCACACACACACACACACACACACACACACACACACACACACACACACACACACACACACACACACACACACACACACACACACACACTTAGGGATTGACCCATTTAGTACAGGACCTGTGGAAGATGGACCTGTGGAAAAGTAATTTTCCCGGACTGCATTTTACCTTTACTAGGTGGGTAGTGGAGGGAGGGAGAGAAAAGGTGGGGTGGGGGGGGGTCTGGGATGGGGGTCCTCTGTGTGTCACCATATTAATAAGCAGGCTGTAGCGTAGCACTGTAGCTACGGCTGCTAATAGATCACACACACACACACACACACACACACACACACACACGCGTAGGAGTGTCATGCCAGCCAAAACAGGAGCTGTGTGTACACCTCCCCGCCCCACCTCTTCCTCCCCAAAAAAGAGGGAGTAAATCAGGAAGAGGGGGGGCGGGGGGTCTCCTCTTAGCCCATGCCCACCACCACACTTCTCTGCCCAAACCTCCTGACCCGTTGGCAAGCAGCGAGCAGGAGCCGGTCCAGACCGATGGAAGAGACCCTCCACACACACCCTGGTGGCGCTGGTGCTCTCTCTCTCTCTCTCACTCTCTCTCTCAGGTTTTCCACAACTAAAATGGTTGGTCTGGGCTGATGCTCGGAAGCTAAAAGCACTCCCTGGAAACTGGGTGAGGTGTAAATTCTGTGAGGTGTAATTTGACGGAAGCTAAGGACACGTGTTGTCGTGTATATGGGAGATAAGATGCATCTTGGTCTCACAAATCGGACTTTAGGCAGATGACCTCCGATCTGGGTGACTGGGCCGTTTTTAATTTTCTTTCCGGGATGCGGGGATGTATAGATGTGCGTGACATGGCAAGGGACTCTACCTTTATACCAGAAACAACCTGACTGGTGGAACCAGAGCAAACGTCATACTGAAGGCTGACCGTTGTTCTGGGGATCCAGAAGAGGAACGATAGCTAAAACGATCCATGAACCTCCATCTTGCACTCGCGAATGATTTTTTTCTCAGAAGAATAAATCAATATCAATATAAAAAAACAGGAAAGACTACATAACTCCAGGGCAATATTGCGTCTTCAGTTTAGTGATTCAACTGAAGACGCAATCTTAAAAATAGATCTAAGTGTGGAATAACAAAGTGTCAACAACAAATGAACAAATTAAATAACAATGAAAGTTTTGGGAAGCGGACGGCATGAGTTTGTGATCTGTGATCTCAATTGATCATGAATATATATATGAATATATAAATATATATTTATATATTGTCTGCTGTAGCAGCTACCTCCGCAACCCGATCCCGGATAAGCGGTAGATAATGGATGGATGGATGGATGATCTTCCTCATTGTCATCATCGTGACACCATCATCATCATCATCATCACCATCCTCAGCACCATCGTGACAATAACCATACCTATCATTTTACGTCATCTGATCGGCTCTTCTGATAGGCTGTTTTTTAATTGTTAGTTAGTTATGGCCCAACGCATCGTTCAGGGTTTTTTTTGGTAGAAAAATTCACCACAGATAATAATTATTAAAAAAGAATCCTGCGTGTGCCAACATACAGTTCCCCCTCTCACCTGTATGAGGCGCCCTTGCTCCGTCTGCAGCGTGTTCAGGTCCTGCCCCAGGCTGCCCTGGCCCCGACGCAGGGACTCGTAGTCCATCTTCAGCTGGCCAGCGTGGGCCGACAGCTTGGCCACCTCCTCGGCCAGGCTGACCAGCAGCGCCCGGTCCTGGCCCTTCACCGACTTGAGGTCGGTATCGTGGTCCGTCAGCGAGCCCAGTAGGGACGTCTGCACGCCCTCCAGCCGCAGGAAGTTGCCGCTGTAGTCGGGGCAGTTGGGGTCGATGAAGATGTTGACGCGGGAGCCGTCGCCGCGCTCCACGGTGACCAGGGCGTTGGCCTCGTCCTGGTTGGTGGAGACGTGGGGCGGGCCGTCTGAGATGGGCGGCGCCGTGTTGTGGTTCATGAAGAGGATGGTGCCAGTGACGGTGACGGCCAGCAGCACGGCCACAAAGAGCAGGATGGTGCAGATTAGGTAGCTGCAGCTCATC
This sequence comes from Muraenolepis orangiensis, assembly GCA_027704905.1. NCBI lineage: Eukaryota > Metazoa > Chordata > Actinopteri > Gadiformes > Muraenolepididae > Muraenolepis > Muraenolepis orangiensis. Next base: position 23,755,577 of record CM051006.1, read on the forward strand.
CTCTGGGAGGGAGCGGGGGACGGCGCACAGAGGAAGAAGAAGAAGAAGATAGAAGAACAAAGAACAAAGTTAGCCAAAGAGGAAGGAAAGAAGAAAGGAAGCAAGGGGAGGAGGGAAACAAGGAAAGACAGAACAGTGAACCAACGACGAAGGAAGGAAGGTAAGAAACAGCATTTGAATATCTCAGAAGGAAGATAGCACTTTGCCTATCTACTTGAACCAACTGTTAATGCTGTACAACATTGCATTTAACCAAAAGTACATCCATCCATTGTCTAGCTTATTCGGGTTGGGTCGTGGAGGTAGCAGCTTCAGCAGGGGACTCCAGACTTCCCTCTCCCTGGCAACATCGACTAACTATGACTGGGCGATCCCGAGGCGTTCCCAGGTCAGTGTGGAGATTTAATCACCCCGCCTGTACCTTGGTCTGCCCCGGAGTCAATTTCCTGATATTCTTTTGGTAAAGATCTGTGATTAATGGGCCTGCTGCAGCACTTCTGGCAAAACATACTGCAATGAGCCAACATTACATATTTTACCACTTTTACCACAACAAAAACAAAAAAACAAAGAGAGAGACAAGCGACGACTACGACAGCCACCAAGAGCGACGCTTTACCACCAATAAACACTGAGCACAATTCTGCCAAATAAAAGTCTGCATTCTAATTGTTTGTTTTGTGTCATTAACTTTGCGCTATCAAAAGGACAATAGAAGAAAGGCCTCAAATGCCTTTCATATTATTCACCGCCCACATCGTCACCCACGACAGGGGAGAAGCATCCGTCGACGGCAGAGCACACTACGACTCTTAGCCGCCGCTAACGTGTTTACCGCCACATGAAATCCACTCTGTTTGTTGCTGTTTTCCACAACAGAAGACGTAAGCTCGCGGATAATGTACGATCCAAAATGGTTAATAAATAAGAAAAGAAAAAAAAACGTCAGTTTCCTACCGCTTTGTTTACCACCGTTTTCCTGCCTAATCATTCATTATGTGCGAGGCACCGTGTGAGAGGGAACGTGATTAATATGTAAATTGTCCCAGGTACAAGGGACGAAGTGAATCACTGTAATTGATAGCTAATGGTCTGGTTTATGGTTCAGGGTTTTATGGCTGCTTTAATTTCTCCGGGAAGTATGTTTTGGTTGTTCCAGGAAAGCCAAACGTATCCCCTGTGTCTACCTAGAATCTGGACCAGGAGAGTATATATGGCTATCGTATGTCTGAAATAAGGCTGCTTCGTCGGTCTGATGTAGTATATTATTATGTTCTTTGAAGGTCTTAGAGAATTAGTCCTCCACAAAATAGGGGTAGCATTTTACCGGAAAGATGTGGTGTCCAGGCCGATTGTACAGAAACAAGGAAAATGCAAAGTCCCCCCCTCTGAAAACCCATCACCTAACGCAGTACAATCTTGAGTATAGTGTAAATCTTGCTGCTTGTTGTTAATCTGTACTATGGCTGCACATTTTCAACTCTTTCAAGTGATCCAAAGTTAGAGCCAGCATAATATTTTTCAGTATACTTTGATTGACATGATTGACAGGTTAGAACTACAGGTGCTGAAGTGATGGCACCCCCTCGAGGTACAAGCGCTAGCTTGGCTAGCAGCTAGCTTTAGTAAATAACTTTGCAACACAATACATCTTATGTCTTTGACAAAATTAATTATTCCTTCACATTCTGTTGATGATTGTAGTTCAATTGTGAATGTCTTAAACTAATAATTGTGCAAGTTGCACCTTTAAGAAGTGAAATGTCCTCTCCTTTGGTTTTATAACATGCTTTATTCACTAAAATATTATTTGAGGCATGTCCATACGCATCACTAAACAATATTCACCCTCTATATTGAATAAAAAGATTGAAACGCGATGCTAACGCTAGCCACGATGCAAACACTAGCCACGATGCTAATGCTAGCCGCGATACCATATATCATGTCATATATGCCCTTAGCATCGCGGTTAGTGTTACACTAACTGCGATGCTAAGGGCATATATGACAATGAAAAATAACTATTTTGCAAAGACTCTTCTTATTTATTTTATTGGTATAAACCTTAGGACACCTTCGCTTTTAAAGGCCTTCTGGTTTCGGTTTGTTTGGTTACCTTTTAATAAGTGGCGTCGGCCACTAGACAGGCAGTCCAACAACCAATCCTGTTGTTTTGGGGGCGGGGCTTGCTTGAGACTTGTAGATTTATGTGGATAATTATTTCTTAATTATTATTATGTGGATAATTATTGTCATAATGTCATAATAAATAGAGGCTCATTTTTCCATTACAGTTTATATGTATGATGATCTATTGCTATACATTTTGATCTAATCTGTTATGATAGTTTAGCATGGGATATCAGCATACTAGATAACAGATAGACAACATCAGATAACTAGTCAATGCTATGTTTGGGTGCCCCCGTTAAAGAGTTATAAGAGTTATAAGATATGGCCCACATCTCCCCATTTACGACGGAACCAACACTAAATGGCCTGTTCCGTGTTCAACTTCAATCATTTAAAATAAGATCTTGAAGCTCTTGAACATCAGTACCGGCGCTCTCAAAAAACCCTGGAACACCAGTCAGTCAGTCAGTCAGTCAGTCAGTCAGTCAGTCAGTCAGTCAGTCTCTCTCTCTCTCTCTCTCTCTCTCTCTCTCTCTCTCTCTCTCTCTCTCTCTCTCGCTCTCTCTCGCTCTCTCTCGCTCTCTCTCGCTCTCTCTCTCTCTCGTCGCCACAAAAACGCCAGGAAAAGTGAAACTAAAACTGATCCAGGGCAGAGCAAGAAAAGTGGGTGTCCCCACTTTGAGTGTGAGCGAGGGTCTTTCATCGTGTGTGAACGAGTGACTTGATGACATAGTGCCCTGCCTCCCCAGGAATCCATTAAAACAACAACATTATGGATCGCTCTTTATAGAGAGCTTGGAACAAGGATGGAGCTGATCCCATATCAGGTGGCAACCTGAACTCCTGGGAGGAAGAGAGAGAGATTCAAGGTTTCACTGTGAATACAGAGTGAGCCATTGTTCCTGTTCACTGTTTAAAGATTGCTCCTAAATATAAATCTGTATTGAATCTTCTCTATTGGTCACATACATGTTAACACACACACATTTGTTTCCCTGCAGTTAACCCATCCTAGTATTAGGAGCAGTTATTAGGGGCAGCTATTTGTATATACTGTGTCCGGGGAGCAGTGTAGAGTTTGGTGCCTTGCTCAAGGGCACCTCGGCAGTGTACCAGGTGTTTTGGGGACTTGAAGCGGACAACCTTCCGGTTCCCAAGCCAAGTCCTAACAGACTGAGCTATTATGCCCGCCCAGGACTATATAAGATAATACTCCTTATTGTTAGGTAAAACAATCGATAGATCAATTGTTTTATTTTCCTATTTCAGGAACACGCTTGTGTTGTGCTCTGAGAGGCTAAGCGTGAAGCAGAGCTGGCCAGCAGCAGCAGCAGTAGCCTTTAGTGGTGAAC
>CM051006.1:23764064-23769064 GCA_027704905.1 Muraenolepis orangiensis
TGTGGGTGAGCTAGAGTTAGGGGGGGTCATAAATAAATATATGCCCTGTAAAGCCCTTTGAGACCGGAACGGTGATTAAGGGGGGCGAGGTGAATAATATGTACTTGACTTCATAGGGAACAGCGTAACACACACACACACACACACCCACACCAGGGTTTCCGTTTTTAGCAGGTAAAATTGATAAAAAAACGATATTAAAAACGGTCAATTCAAAACCGCTATTTGAAAAACGACGGCGGGAGATGGCTTCAGCGGGGTACGACAAAACCATGGAGCAGATCAATAACAAACTGGAATTTTGTGATCATTGTATAATGTGTATAATGTTTTTTTAAATAAAACTAATTTCTAAATATATATGGCCAATGGTCCCTTCAGTACTCCGCCGTTGTTGTTACTGTGCTTGAAGTTGGCGTTAGCGTTGCTAGCATTAGAGACGTATCCAGACGAAACAGTGACTCAATGACGTGGCTCTCTTGTCAGTGGAAACGCAAACCGGTTCATAGACGGTTCGCAAGTTGAACTGGAGGGGGAGAGAGTGACGCGGCTTATGCGTATTGCAAGCTGCAAAGACACATTGGACACTTTAATTGCAGCTCGGCAGAAGAGGACTTTGCCGCAATGAAAATAAGGACAAAGTAAAAAGTTACCTGGTAGCCTACAGGGTCATTTGATGCCATGTAGACTTTTGTTAAAACAGGCTACAGATGTTAGAGGTGTTTTGTAATAGCCTACATTTTAGCGGAGCATTTTGCTCAATCGTTCCTGTTCGTTTTGCTTAGTCCTTTCTGTTGTTCATTAAATCCTCAAACTGATTTGAGGTCGTTGTCATTCTTTCGTCAACCTAGGTGTACATTATAGTTGCATTTGTAACTCAGACTGTTAATGAAACATGACCGGTAAGTTTAGAATTTGTCCAGTAAAATAAATGATTTCCGGACACTTGAAAAAATCATTGCGGAAACCCTGACACACACACACATATATGTGTGTGTGTGTGTGTGTGTGTTTGTGTGTGTGTATGAGGCTGCATGATGTGTGTTTGTGTTTATATGGAGTGCATTTGCATGCTTGTGGGTGCAAGTATGTCTGTGCATATGTGTGCGTGTGTGTGTGTGTGTGTGTTAGAGAGAGAGAGTACCTGTGTGTGTGTATGTATGACCACGCTTGCATGTGGGTGGGAGTGTGCATATCCACTTAAGTGTGTGTGTGTGTTTGTGTGCATGCGTGAGTACCTGTATGTGTGTGAGTTCGTACGTGCGTATGCATGACCATGTTTGCATGTGGGTGGGAGTGTGAATGCCTGCCTAAGTGTGTGTGCGCGTGTGTGTTGCGTGTGTGTGTGTGTGTGTGTGTGTGTGTGTGTGTGTGTGCGTGAGAGAGTGCCTGTGTGCATGTGTGTGTGTGTGTCTGTGTGTGTGTGAGTACCTGTGTGTGTGTTCCTGTGCATGTGTATGCATGAGCACGCTTGCATGTGGGACGGAGTGTGCATGTGTGTGTGTGTGTGTAAGCGTGTGTGTGTGCATATGTGTGTGTGTGTGTGTGTGTGTCTGTTCCTGTATGTGTGTACCTGTGTATGTGTTCCTCTGCGTGCTATGCATGAGCATGCTTGCTTGTGGGTGGAAGTGTGCATGTCTGCCTAAGTGTGTGTGTGTGGACGTGCCCATTTAGCATAAAATCATTGTTAATGTGGCGCACTACGACGGCACCCTGGCTCCACCGCAACCGCCCACACTCATTATGGGATGTTGGAATTTATGGATGTGAGAAGACACGAGTAGAGCACCGCTGCAGCATCAGCTGGTCAAAGAGCTCCTGACAGCCTCCGGGTTCTGAAGGCAGATGGGCTCTTTTACCTCAGTACCGCATACTGGAGAACGGTGGCAACTCTGTCTCTGTTTTAGCGTGTGTGTGTGTGTGTGTGCGTGTGTGTGTCTCTGCCGGTTTGTGTGTGTGTATCTCCATAAATGTGTGTGTGTGTCTTTGTGTGTGTGTGTGTGTGTGTGTGTGTGTGAACTTAAACACCCACCATGGAGCTACTCATTAGCCTGAGACAATGACAGCCACGCAGGAGCACACACACAAACCACACACACACACACACACACACACACACACACACACACACACACACACACACACACACACACACACACACACACACACACATACATTTACACGCACAAAGGTACACACAGAAACAGACACAGGTACGCACCTACATGAAAACGCACACACACTCACACACACACTCACACAGGAACGCACGTACATGCACACTACACCTACACACACTGACCCAAACACACACACACACACACCTGCATGCAAACACGCACGCACGCACACACACACACACACACACACACACACACACACACACACACACACACACACACACACACACACACACACACACACACACACACACACACACACACACACACACACACACACACACACACACACACACTTAAGGTAAGACCACATGAATAGTTAATGGTCCACATACATACATCCATCCAAAGCACTGGCTGTGATGAATATAATGAGGATGCGTTACTTTATGTACAACATGCAGTCGCCTTGAGGATGAATAACTGAGCAGCGGTGAAACCATGAATTACTGTGTGTGTGTGTGCGTGTGTGTGCATGTACCCTACTAATGCATCTCACTAGTGCTTTAAAAGAGAGAGAGAGAGAGAGAGAGAGAGAGAGAGAGAGAGAGAGAGAGAGAGAGAGAGAGAGAGGAGAGAGAGAGAGAGAGAGAGAGAGAGAGAGAGAGAGAGAGAGAGAGAGAGAGAGATTTGGAGAATAAGAATAAGAGAGGGAGAGAGAGAGAGAGAGAGAGAGAGAGAGAGAGAGAGAGAGAGAGAGAGAGAGAGAGAGAGAGAGAGAGAGAGAGAGAGAGAGAGAGAGAGAGAGAGAGAGAGAGAGATCCGAGAGAGAGAGAGAAGGAGATCCAAGAGAGAGATAGAGAGAGGGAGAGAGAGAAAGAGAGAGAGAGATGGCGCGAGAGAGAGAGAGAGATGGAGCGAGAGAGAGAGAGAGAGAGAGAGAGAGAGAGAGAGAGAGAGAGAGAGAGAGAGAGAGAGAGAGAGAGAGAGATGGAGAATGAGCGAGGTGTGTTGAATTCTAATGAGCAGCCTTGGGGCCACTGATAGAAATCTGTGTCTGCTCTGCCTTTGCAGCTGTCTCCTTCAGGCCCCGTCGCAGAGCGGCAGCGGAGATAGCGGCGCTGACTCAACCAACGCACACACACACACACACACACACACACACACACACACACACACACACACACACACACACACACACACACACACACACACACACACACACACACACACACACACACACACACACACACACACACACACACACACACACACACACACACAGAGCCTCACGGTGATGGAGCAGAACAAACTGACACAGAGGCTCCACAGATTAAATGTATACCTGGCTTTAAAGACAATAAAGACCAGGGAGATAACGGTTTGAAGGATGGGCGTGTTTTATATTCTTTCGGATTTTCGGGACAACAACATAAACAAAGCGTATAAAGATAAAAGCATTCTGATTCTGATTCCGATTCCGATTTAGGATTTCACAGGACTAAGTCTCTCTGAAAGTACTCTCAAAATGGCAACCGGTATTGGCAACTACAACAAAAAATACCATGCTGCATTCTGACGCACGAGCCCTGAGAGCAGCCAGAATCACAGCTCCGGTACAAACACCCCCCCCCCCCCCCACACACACACACACCCCCATGCTCTGCCCATTGACAGCTAATGCTAACGCAAGGTTACCGCTACTGCTGCTGTTGCTGCTGCACGTGCACACACACACACACACACACACACACACACACACACACACACACACACACACACACACACACACACTGGGGCTTACGCACCCAGATCCTATCTGAGTACACACTCCAGAGAACTGCCTCTCTGGATGCCTTTAATGGCAACAGTGTGTGTGTGTGTGTTTTTTTTTTTGATTGCTTGTTTGCAATTGGTTTGTGTGTATGTGTGTTTGTATGTGCAGATGTGGGTGGGTGTGTGAGAGGGTGTGTGTGTGTGTGTGTGTGTGCAACTGGCGTGTGTGTGTGCGTGTGTGTGTGTGTGTGTGTGTGTGTGTGTGTGTGTGTGTGAGTGTGTGTGTGTGTGTGTGTGTGTGTGTGTGTGTGTGAGCTTGTACGTGCGGTCGGTGTGAGCTTACTGCTCACTAAGCCGGTGAAGTGGAAAAAGCTTTGCACACATTCACTCATGATCCCGCTAATCATTTAGCTGCACTCAAACGACGGTGAAAACCATCGTTTGAAAAGAAGAAAAGAAGAAATGAACAACCATAGAAAAGAAGAAAAATAAAGAGATTATTGATTATCGTTTCGGTTAAACAGAAATTATGTTTAAGGGAGAATGTTCCTGAAATCTTCTGGAATAATGAAAATATGATGCAAATTGTTTTGAAAGCTTTGAATAAAGAAAAGTTCTAATATATATATATATATATATATATATAGTATATATTATATATGATATATATCTATATATATATATATATTATATATATTATATATATAATATATACACTGCGATACGACGACTTCGCCTGTACGCCACTTCACATGAACGGACACCTCAGGGACGGTGGAGGCAAATGTATTTTTGAGGACATATTTCTAATGACCTTCAAAGGACGCTCGGCCAACGCCGGCGTGGTTGTGGAGGTCCTCTGTGTTTCCACGCTGTCACCACATACAGAAATAGTAACAGTAACAACGGCGATAGGTTTTTATTTTCTGTCTTTTGTCATTCTCGGGGAGTTTTCACACGAGGGACCTCCGGGGTCTGAGGAGACACTTGAGGACCCCCTCAAGCAAGTCCAGTTGGTTTTGAGTCTTGGGAGGGGCTTGGGATCTTGAGAATGGAGAGCTTTTCTAAACTGGGGCGAAGACCACACACATGGGGGGTTGGGGG
>CM051006.1:23774064-23784064 GCA_027704905.1 Muraenolepis orangiensis
ACCATCTTTCCCTCCAAGTTAATCCTGAAACTGAGGGACCTAGGTCTGGGCGCCCCCATCTGTAACTGGATTATGGACTTCCTGACGGGTGAAGATTGGGAACAACTTCTCATCCACTCTGGTCCTCAACAGCGGAGCACCCCAAGGCTGCTGCCTCAGTCCCCGGCTGTACTCGCTGTACACACATGACTGTACTGCCACACACAGCAATAATCTGATTATCAAGTTTGCCAACGACACAGCAGTCATCTGCCTGATAAGCGAGGGCGACTAAACGGAGTACAGAGATGAGGTAGTCCAGCTGACGCGATGGTGTGAGGACAACAGCCTTGCACTGAATGTCAGCAAGACCAAGGAGCTCATCGTGGAATTCAGGAGCCCCCGGGGCACCCACTCCACCATCAGCCTGGACAGGACACCGGTGGAAGTCATCAGCTGCTTCCGATTCCTTGGGCTACAGATTTCTGATGACCTGGCATGGACCCGCAACACGGAGGTCATGCTGAAGAAGGCAAACCAGCATCTCTATGCTTTGCAGTGCCTGCGAAAAAGCGGAATAAGCCAGAGGTGGCTAGTGAACTTCTACTGTGGCACCGTAGAGAGCGTCCTGGCGAGTGGCGTCACTGTGTGGTACGGCAACACCACTACATGGGACAAGAAAGCCATCCAGAGGGTCGTGAGGACAGCAGAGAAGATCATCGGGTGTGCACTTCCATGCATTGAGGAGATCTGTAGGACCAGATGTCGGAAGAAGGCCATGTCCATCATAAAGGTGTCCACCCTGGGCACCATCTCTTCTCCCCCCTACCGTCTGGTCGCCGGTTGCGCAGCATCCGTACAGCAAGGACTACCAGGTTTAAGGATAGTTTTCATCCACAGGCAGTGCTCCTACTGAACTGCTAGGAGTGCTGCCACTTTCACTTTCATAACATTGTCATTAACATTACACTTACGTACTTTGCTTGACTCATTACAACTACTGCACTGTACTGCACTGTATTCATGATACTGCTGCGCTACTGGCACTCATCAACATTTTCACACGTCATTTTTTTTTTATTGTACATATTATTTGTATGGTATTGTTTTTAAGATGTATACTATGGGAGGTAATGGGGAGTAAGCATTCCAATGTAATTTAATCACCTCTGAGAGGACCAGCAGTTGTGCTGAGGAGAGGCGGACCTGTGATTGGTAAGTGCTTTACTGTCACCGACCCTCCTGAGACCAATGTCTGTCTAGATGAACACTTTGTCTACTCCGGTTGGAGGTCAGTTTAAGATGGTCGTCTACATCGATCATCTCTCACATGGCGTGTATGACACATCTGAATAGCAGGGGGGAATTTGGGGGGATTAAAAAATGTTTTTTCAACAGAATCGTTTTTCTCTCATTGCTAACGTATTTAACATGTTTTCGGCCGGTTTTAAAAATGTTTTTAAATCCTCATGAAACTGTAAAAGCTGTGTGTGTGTGTGCTGCTCACAAGGATTTGATACATGGAACATTCATCCAGCCAAGACCCATCTTGGTGACAATGCTGTCTATTCCTTACACTGTTTACTTGCCAAATGCAGCAAAGGAAAACCGATCAAGGGGTATTTCTTTAAAACACGTGGCAGGAATATGTCAGCGCACAAATATTTTGTTAATTAGTGTGCTAATATAGTTATTAACTCAGGAGATAGCATACCTCCAACACACCAAGAAGTCCCCTGGATCCGGATTCGAAAATCGAATCAAATGTTCCTTGGCCCATAAGTTATCTAACCACCAAGTTTTTTCCAATTCCGTACATAGTGAAAACATAACCTCATCGATGGTTACACAACTTGAATACTTATTATTATTCTTGTAAACAAAGTCTCCGAGAGGTATTCCATATCAGGATTTCAACCCTCTTTATTGGTCACATACACACACACACACACACACACACAGTGAAATGCGTTTCTCTGCATTTAACCCATCCTAGTATTAGGAGCAGTGAGCAGCTATTGTATAAACAACCCCCAGGGAGCAGTGTAGGGGTCCGGTGCCTTGCTCAAGGTGTACCTTGGCAGCGCACCCAGGTGTTTCGGGGACATGAACCGGCGACCTTCAGGTTCCCAAGCCATCCCAAGTCCCAACAGACTGAGCTATCCTGCCTCCCCCATATGCAAATGCATGTATTACATATATATAAAATATAACATATGTACAGTAGTATGCCTTTTATCGAAAAAGTTAACATTTACATCGAGGTAAAACAGTTGTTGTTGTATAATAATACCGCGGAAAGGCCACCTCCTGCCTCTGACTCCCATTTTTTGTCTCTCGTTTTTGATTGAGCGCTGTTTAAATGTCAACCTCATTTCTCTGTAGCGTGAAGAAGAAGAAAAATATATATCAACTAATGGATTCCATGGCGGAGGAGACGTGATGTTAAGCTCCCTGCGTGTAACCGCACCTGGCAAAGGTTTGACACACACACACACACACACACACACACACACCACACACACACACACACACACACACACACACACACACACACACACACACACACACACACACACACACACACACACTGGCCGTTTGCTCGCCCAGCGCTCTATAAAATAAAAATAAATAAAATAAATAATAACAGAAATATATTCCCCCTCTGAAGTGTCAAGCAGTAATAACGGCACAATCAAGGAGGTTGTGTATATTTCATCTGTGTCAGTTTGGATGAAGCGCCACATCTGCCACATGTTGAAGGCTAACAGGCTGTGTTATGTTCTACTGGGATGTGTTCACTGAACTGGGACGTCGAATGTCACACTGACGAGTATGTGTGTGTGTGTGTGTGTGTGTGTGTGTGTGTGTGTGTGTGTTGTTCATACCAAATGCATGTCACAATAAGCTTATCTAGTGTCATACAATTAATAAATCTCTCTTTCTCTCTCTCTCTCTCTCTCTCTCTCTCTCTCTCTCTCTCTCTCTCTCTCTCTCTCTCCTCTCTCTCTCTCTCTCTCTCTCTCTCTCTCTCTCTCTCTCTCTCTCTCTCTCTCTCTCTCTCGTTCGTTGCCATAGGTCAAACATACTATATAATAAATACTCTCTTAGACATGATTTAAAGAACATTTTAGGAGAAGATTATACAGTTCACCAACATGTTCCAGTTAGAGGACTATACCAAGTTCACCAACATGTTCCAGTTAGAGGACTATACCAAGTTCACCAACATGTTCCAGTTAGAGGACTATACCAAGTTCACCAACATGTTCCAGTGAGAGGACTATACCAAGTTCACCAACATGTTCCGGTGAGAGGACTATACCAAGTTCACCAACATGTTCCAGTTAGAGGACTATACCAAGTTCACCAACATGTTCCAGTTAGAGGACTATACCAAGTTCACCAACATGTTCCAGTTAGAGGACTATACCAAGTTCACCAACATGTTCCAGTTAGAGGACTATACCAAGTTCACCAACATGTTCCAGTTAGAGGACTATACCAAGTTCACCAACATGTTCCAGTTAGAGGACTATACCAAGTTCACCAACATGTTCCAGTTAGAGGACTATACCAAGTTCACCAACATGTTCCAGTTAGAGGACTATTCCATGTTCACCAACATGTTCCAGTTAGAGGACTATACCAAGTTCACCAACATGTTCTGGTGAGAGAACTATACCAAGTTCACCAACATGTTCCGGTGAGAGGACTATACCAAGTTCACCAACATGTTCCAGTTAGAGGACTATACCAAGTTCACCAACATGTTCCAGTTAGAGGACTATACCAAGTTCACCAACATGTTCCAGTTAGAGGACTATACCAAGTTCACCAACATGTTCCAGTTAGAGGACTATACCAAGTTCACCAACATGTTCCAGTTAGAGGACTATACCAAGTTCACCAACATGTTCCAGTTAGAGGACTATACCAAGTTCACCAACATGTTCCAGTTAGAGGACTATACCAAGTTCACCAACATGTTCCAGTTAGAGGACTATTCCATGTTCACCAACATGTTCCAGTTAGAGGACTATACCAAGTTCACCAACATGTTCCAGTTAGAGGACTATACCAAGTTCACCAACATGTTCCAGTTAGAGGACTATACCAAGTTCACCAACATGTTCCAGTGAGAGGACTATACCAAGTTCACCAACATGTTCTGGTGAGAGAACTATACCAAGTTCACCAACATGTTCCAGTTAGAGGACTATACCAAGTTCACCAACATGTTCCAGTTAGAGGACTATACCAAGTTCACCAACATGTTCTGGTGAGAGGACTATACCAAGTTCACCAACATGTTCTGGTGAGAGGACTATACCAAGTTCACCAACATGTTCCTGTGAGAGGACTATACCAAGTTCACCAACATGTTCCAGTTAGAGGACTATACCAAGTTCACCAACATGTTCCGGTGAGAGGACTATACCAAGTTCACCAACATGTTCCGGTGAGAGGACTATACCAAGTTCACCAACATGTTCCTGTGAGAGGACTATACCAAGTTCACCAACATGTTCCAGTTAGAGGACTATACCAAGTTCACCAACATGTTCCAGTTAAAGGACTATACCATGTTCACCAACATGTTCCAGTAAGAGGACTATACCAAGTTCACCAACATGTTCCAGTTAGAGGACTATACCAAGTTCACCAACATGTTCCAGTTAAAGGACTATACCATGTTCACCAACATGTTCCAGTAAGAGGACTATACCAAGTTCACCAACATGTTCCAGTTAGAGGACTATACCAAGTTCACCAACATGTTCTGGTGAGAGGACTATACCAAGTTCACCAACATGTTCCAGTTAGAGGACTATACCAAGTTCACCAACATGTTCCTGTGAGAGGACTATACCAAGTTCACCAACATGTTCCAGTTAGAGGACTATACCAAGTTCAAGGTCATTATACCAACTTCATGAACAAAATGGCAGAAGAAGAATCCTCCTTTTGTTGTGGATATTACCCCTCGATATTGCCCATGGAGGAAGTTATGATAATGATGATGGTGGTGGTTGTGATGGTGGTGAGAAAATGTAGTTATTTGTTCACGAAAGCCAGAGGGCTCAATTGTATCTTTTTTGTTGTTGTTAATAAAGATAGGTGCTAATCCAACAGACTGTGGTTGCCACATGAGGCCTGATAGGTCTTTAAAGCTAAGTGGCTTAATGACTTGTCTGTGAACACACCAGACACATCTTTAAAGCTCTTCGCTCACTGCCCCGTGGTGGGAGCTGAAACAACACCACTTGACTTAAGATGTCATTAGCAGTAAAAAAAAAAAGTACAATCCAAAATTTAGAGTATATAAAATACTTTGTTAGAGAGACACAAAAAAATAAAAACAGGACAACTTTGAGAAACAAAAATATACACCAATACAACCTTTTACGGGGATTGGAAGTCGACAGTGCAGTTCACTGACCTCCACTATGTCCCTATGGCTTGTGAGAGTAAAAGTCACTGACCCAAATGTAAACGGCGCTCAATAGACAATATAACTCACTTTACACCTTGTCACCATTTCTCCCAGGGTTCCCAGGACTTCCTTTGGGAAGTAAAGTATAATTGGAAAGGACTTGAATCGTTGAAGCGGGTGCTCTGCGTGATTAGAGGGCCGGGCAAAGTATTCCCCGGGACTTTGCCCGTCTGTCCGTCCGCTTCTCGAGGATAAAGACCCCGAATGTGATAATAATAATTAATATAATATAATTATAATAATGTGACTGACCTTCGGCAAAATGAGAAATGTCATTATATCCGACAAGCCTTTTTGCGTCGTTGCCAAACCACTGCCACCCTCACCCGGCTGGGGGGCCCTTTCACCCGCTCTCCTCTCCCCTCCTTCTCTCAAAACCACCATCACCCACATCGCCCTATGCCCTCTCTGCTCCTCTCCCTCTCCTCCTCTCCTTATCCTCTTCCCTCTCATCTATTCTCCTCTCTCCCCTCTTCCCTCCTCCCCTCTTGTCCTCTCTCCTCCTTTAACATCCCCTCTGCCCCCCTCTCCTCTGCTTCTCTCTCTCTCCCCTCTCCTCCTCCCTTTCTACCCTTTCCTCTCCTCCTCTCTCTCCTCTCCTCTCCTTGTACTCAACTCTCTCCTACCTGCCCTCTGTCCTTTCCCTCTTCTCTTCTCTCCTCTCATCCTCTTCTCCTCCCCTCTCTCCTCCACTCCCCTCTCCTCTACTCTTACTCTCTCCTACCCACCCTCTATCCTCTCGATCTCCTCTCATTCTCTTCTCCTCCCCTCTCTCCTACCCACCCTCTCTCCTCTCGATCTCCTCTCATTCTCTTCTCCTCCCCTCTCTCCTCTCTCTGCTCCCCTTTCCTCTCATCTCTCCTCTCCCCTCTCCTTCCCTCTCTCCTCTCATCCTCCTATACCCTCTCCTCTATTCTCCTTCCTCTCTCCTCTCCTCTCCTCTCCTCTCCTCTCCTCTCCCTCTCTCCTCTCCTCTCCTCTCCTCTCCTCTCCTCTCCTCTCCTCTCCTCTCCTCTCCTCTCCTCTCCTCTCCCCTTACCTCTTCCTTTCTCCTCTCCTCTCATCCTCTCCTCGCTTCTTCTTTCCTCTCCTCCCTCTCTCCTTCCCTCTGTCCTCTCCTCTCCTCCCCTCCCCTCCCCTCTCTCTTCTCTCCCCTCTCCTCCCCTCTCCCTCTCTGCTCTTCTCTTCTCTCCTCCCCTCTCTTCTCCTCCCTCTCCCATCTCCTCTCCTCTCCCTGCGTCTAATTGCAACAAAAAACACATATGGCAGGCGGTTCCATTCCCAATAATCCATCCATATGGAGATAGCTTACCCTAACAACCCCCACGCTGACAACCTCCATCCATAACACCCTTCACGACCAGTGCTTACGCTCTTCACTGGACAAAGCGGCTGCACCTCTTAAAGTGCAAAGTATTAGCCACGCAAACATGATCACTTTAATCTCCCATTGGACTGCTGCAAATCTTTAATTCCTGCACCAAATAGGCACACTCTAACATACCCATAGTGTACACACTTTAATCTCTCTCTCTCTCTCTCTCTCTCTCTCTCTCTCTCTCTCTCTCTCTCTCTCTCTCTCTCTCTCTCTCTCTCTCTCTCTCTCTCTTCTGCAAGCTGAGCAATCCACTTCACTTCCACTCACGGTTAGCCTCTTAGTTTGTGAGTAAGCCGTTTCTGTAACCTAGCGCGTGTAGCATTATGTATGCTATGCTATGCAGGTACTAGGTGTGGTGTGATATGGTAGGAAATTATATGATATATAATATATATATAAATAAACGGTTAAAAGATCCATCTTCTCCCGCTTATCCAAAATCGGGTCGCGGAGGTAGCAGCTTCAGCAGGGGACTCCAAACTTCCCTCTCCCTGGCAACATCGACTAGCTCTGACTGGGGGATCCCGAGGCGTTCCCAGGCCAGTGTGGAGATGTAATCACCCCACCTGTACCTCGGTCTGCCACGTGGTCTCTTCCCAGTTGGATGTGCCTGGAAAACCTCCCTCGGGAGGCGACCAGGAAGCATCCTTACTAGATGCCCGAACCACCTCAACTGGCTCCTTTCTACGCGAAGGAGCAGCGGCTCTACTCCGAGTCTCTCACGAGTGACTGAGCGTCTCACCCTATCCCTCAGGGAGATACCAGCCACCCTCCTGAGGAAACTCATTTCGGCCGCTTGTATTCGCGATCTCGTCCTTTCGGTCATTACCCATTGCTCATGGCCATAGGTGAGGGTAGGAACGAAGACTGATCGGTAGATCGAGAGCTTTGCCTTCTGGCTCAGCTCTCTTTTGGTTACAACGGTGCGCCAAAGTGCACCCAATACCGCTCCCGCTGCACCTATTCTCCTGTCAATCTCACGCTCCATCCTCCCCTCACTCGAGAACAAGACCCCGAGATACTTGAACTCCTTCACTTGGGATAAGGACTCCCTCCCTACTTGGAGTAGACAATCCACCGGTTTCCTGCTAAGAACCATGGCCTCAGATTTGGAGGTGCTGATCCTCATCCCAGCCGCTTCACATTCTGCTGCAAACCGATCCAGTGAGTGCTGAAGGTCACATACTGATGACGCAAACAGGACCACATCATCTGCAAACAGCAGCGATTCAATCCTGAGCCCACCATACTGAAACCCCTCCCCTCCATGACTACGCCTTGAAATCCTGTCCATGAAAATCACAAACAGGATGGGTGACAAAGCGCAGCCCTGGCGGAGGCCAACACCCACTGAGAACAGGCCTGACTTTGTACCGAGAATCCGGACACAGCTCTTGCTTTGGGAGTAGAGAGATTGGATGGCCCTCAACAGTGACCCCCGCACCCCATACTCCCGCAGCACCCCCCACAGTATTTCCCGAGGGACCCGATCATATGCCTTCTCCAAATCTACAAAACACATGTAGACCGGATGGGCATACTCCCAAGCCCCCTCCAGGATCCTTGCAAGAGTGAAAAGCTGGTCCGTTGTTCCACGACCAGGGCGGAATCCGCATTGTTCCTCTTCAATCTGAGGTTCGACTATCGGCCGAACCCTCCTTTCCAGCACCTTGGAGTAGACTTTCCCAGGGAGGCTGAGTAATGTGATACCCCTGTAATTGGCACACACCCTCTGGTCACCCTTTTTGAACAGGGGTACCACCACCCCCGTTTGCCACTCCTCAGGCACTGTCCCAGACTTCCACGCAATGTTGAAAAGACGTGTCATCCATGACAGCCCCTCAACACCCAGAGCCTTTAGCATTTCTGGACAGATCTCATCAACCCCTGGGGCTTTGCCACTGCGGAGATGTTTGACTACCGCAGTGACTTCCTCCAGGGAGATTGATGTTTGCCGTCCTTCATCCTCCAGCTCTGTCTCTACCATTGAGGGTGTAGTTGGGTTAAGAAGTTCCTCAAAGTGTTCTTTCCACCGCCCGATCACCTCCTCAGTTGAGGTCAGCAATATCCCACCCTTACTGTACACAGCTTGGATGGACCCACGCTTCCCCCTCCTGAGGCGCCGGATTGTTTGCCAGAAACGCTTTGGTGCCGACTGAAAGTCCTTCTCCATGGCTTCTCCGAATTCCTCCCACACCCGCTGCTTTGCCTCCGCTACAGCCGAGGCTGCCGTCCTCTTGGCCTGTCGATACCTCGCAACTGAGTCCGGAGTCTCACAGGCTAACATAGCCCGGAAGGCCTCCTTCTTCAGCCGGACGGCTTCCCTGACCACCTGTGTCCACCACAAAGTCCGAGGGTTGCCGCCCCTTGAGGCACCAATGACCTTGAGGCCACAACTCTCAACCGCAGCTTCGGCAATAGAAGCTTTGAACAATGACCACTCTGGCTCAATGCCCCCAGCCTCCACAGAGATGCCCGAAAAATTCCGCCGGAGGTGTGAGTTGAAGGTCTCCCGGACAGGGGCATCCACCAAACGTTCCCAGTTCACCCGCACTACACGTTTGGGCTTACCAGGTTAAAAGATGTCCAAATAAAAACTAAACATATATGTCGACATTTTTAGTTAGAATTAGTTAGAATTATAATAATACATTTTCAAATTGTTGTTCGTAAGAGTACCTTGATTGGATCTGGATTGCTAGACTATTTTGTTGCACTTGACAGAAAAGGCAGTCTGATCTGAATCAGAAAATATGAATGGTATGGTATGCTGTGCTTTCTATGCTATGCTACAGCATGCTGTAGCACAGTCTGCGATGCTAGGGTAGGGTATAGTCGGGTGTACGTTCATTATGAATAGTTTGTCCTGAGGCTGTGTTTTATATAAGTCGACAAATAAAATCAACTCACCTTGACATCTCTCAAAATAAAAATCCAACCCTCTGAGACGCCTCTGACATTGTTTCATTGCTTCCTCATACAAATCACTTTTGTATCGGACACACACACACACACACACACACACACACACACACACACACACACACACACACACACACACACACACACACACACACACACACACACACACACACACACACACACACACACACACACACACACACACACACACACACACACACACA
>CM051006.1:23791564-23806005 GCA_027704905.1 Muraenolepis orangiensis
TGTGTGTTCCGCGACCGCTGGGCCACTAGTGCTGCCGCTGTGATTCCGCTTCCTCCGCATTATGAATAGGGAACCTCCTCCCTCTTACCGCTCTCCATTCAGCACCCAAACTAAAAAAGAAGTGTGGCGCATGCATGGCTGCCGGTGGTCAGGCCTATACGCGCCTTTATTAGGTTAGGTTAGCGGGGAGTGGAGTGGACGCGTTTACTATTATATTATATATAGAGCGCATTCAAATGGATGTAGGGTCAAAACTAACAGAACGGAGGGAGAGCAAAAAATAACAGATACAAAACGAATCTAGTGGTTTCAAAACACGTTGTACTTTATGGAATATACATTTCTGTGTGTAAATACACATCCCCACTTCATGGCCTCATGTGTGCATGTTATCCCACGGTTTATATTATAATTGATATGTACCATTTTGTTGTAATTGACAATAAAGGCATTCAGATTATATTTTAACATATAGATCTACAACAACAACAACAACAGCAGCAACTATATACGAGTTTGTGATGCGACAAGCACCGTTATCTACGAGTCAATATTATTACCTTGTCGTACCATCGCTGGTAGCGGTCACAATGTGTCAGGTTTCGGGAGCAAAAGGTTAAAACCCTAATCAAATTGGAATTAACACTCCACCACCTTAATGACAAGGAACACAGGTGAACACGGGCGGCTAATGAAGGATCTTAAGATTTAAGATTCAAGGTGTTTTAATTTGTACAAACAAAGTACAATGGAATGCTTACTCCCCATTCCCTGCAGCAGTATGAATGTCCTACAATTTAACACTATACACTTTACTATCTACTATACTTACTATTATACTATTGTACTTACTAATTACAATAAAGTGACGGATGATGGAGGATATGTTCATGTTCAATTGTGCAAAAATCATTTAAAATGCAGTTTCAAGTGCCAGTTGTGCAGCAGCATCATGCATACAGTCCAGTACAGTTCAGTACAGTGCAGAACAGCCCAGTAAAGTGCAGTACAGTGCAGAACAGTGCAGAACAGTGCAGAACAGTGCAGTAAAGTGCAGTACAGTGCAGAACAGTGCAGTACAGTGCAGTAAAGTGCAGTACAGTGCAGTACAGTGCAGTACAGTGCAGAACAGCCGAGTGCAGTACAGTGCAGAACAGTGCAGTACAGTGCAGTACAGTGCAGTACAGTGCAGAACAGTGCAGTACAGTGCAGTACAGTGCAGAACAGCCGAGTGCAGTACAGTGCAGTAAAGTGCAGTAAAGTGCAGAACAGCGCAGGGGAAGGATTTTAAGAGCACCCAACACACTGTATTGGGCCTATTGTTTGTCATTCCATTACCTTTCTATATTATACTGAAGCAGCTTTATATGGTGTCGGCCAACGCTAAAGTCTAAAAAGGGATCAGTGTAGTTTCTGAATAGCACAGTGATAATCAAGGGGCCGCAACCGCGCTGCTGTTCTAAGGTCAGCCGTAGTGTCTGTGAAAAACTTTCCCTGGTTCCTCACCAGGGAGAGTGGAGAGCCGTGTTAAAATGGCCCAGTCAGCGTTTTCAGGAAGAAGAAGCAGACCTACTAAACTTGAAAGATTAATGGGCCCTTGTGTAGCGGTGAATGAGAATGCCTCGTGATACTTTGAGGGTGAGTAACACAGTCCCTGAGTACTGTTATAGTCATTTTTGGCGTTGAACACTGGAGATTGTTCGGGACTGTGTTTTCGGATGTGACTGTATACGGCTATGTTATGTTTCTTGGATGGCCCACAGATACCTGGCCAACTGAAGTTGTTTTTTAGGTGTGCTTTACCAATAAATACAGTATGACCTGACTTCACTTTTTAAGGCACAAAAACAATTGTATTGTTTGTATTGTATTGTATTTGTAATTCATTGCTGTTGTGTTGTTTAAAGAGAGAGAGGGAGCGAGAGAGAGAGAGAGAGAGAGAGAGAGAGAGAGAGAGAGAGAGAGAGAGAGAGAGAGAGAGAGAGAGAGAGGAGAGAGAGAGAGAGAGAGAGAGGAGAGAGAGAGAGAGAGAGAGAGAGAGAGAGAGAGAGAGAGAGAGAGAGAGAGAGAGAGAGAGAGAGAGAGAGAAAGAGGAAGAGGAAGAGGGAAAGAGATGGAGCAAGAGTTAGAGTGAGTGATATATATATATATATATATATATATATATATATATATATATCACTCATCAATCACCCCGACGTCCCCAAACGGACAGGCTGAGTAAATTGTTGCCATTATGATTCAATTCCATCGTTTAGCGCTACATTTCTCCCTGTAGCCCGAGGTCAAGGCTCCCCCTCCTCTCTTTTCTTTTTTTTAAATGGAAGAAAAAGCCAACATTAAATCTGTGCAAATATAGTGCAGTCGAAGCACAAAGCGGTTCCACGCTAGGCAATTTGGTTCCCATACGTACTGTATGAATTTCATAAAGAACTGTTCACCAGGTAAGCGGACAATACGGAACCCGGTTAGTCCCCTGACGTAGAGGGAGGGGGGGGGGGGGATGGGCTGCACGGGACAAATATAATTGCATTTCTTTCCGTTAAAGGAGAGGTGTCACCTTAGCCATCCTCTCTGAGTACCCGGGTACACGGGTGGGAGTGGGGGGAGTGTTAGGGAGTCCCGGCAGTCTATCAGGGGGAGGTTGGGGGGGGGGGTGGGGTGGGGGGTGGTGGGTGGGTCGCTGAACCTCTTAGAGTGCAGACAAGGGGGACCCCTCCCGCTCATACTAAGCAGCTTCTCACAAGATTTTGTCAGTCCCCCCCCTTCTCTCGACATCACACATGCTACACAACGCTATGTTTTCAACCCTGTCAGTTTGTTTGTAAGCAAAATAACTCAGATTTGTCGGGAATTGGACAAAACTTGGTGGTTCGATTCCTCATGGGGCAATGCATTTGATTTGATTTGAAGCTGATTGGATTTTGGCACAGATCTGGATCTGAATCCGGATCCAAGGGATCCAGATTTTTTGTGTGGCAGAGGTAAGTGTGTAACAGTGACTGTCCCGCACTGGGCTCAAACTCGCGACCTCCAGCATAAGAGGCGGCGGTCTAATATGAGAAGCTAAAATCCACAGGCTCTAGCTCCCTCGCTTGAATGTCTTTTAGGTGTCGGGGATTGAGGTTTACCACTGCACAGCACCACCTGCTGGTGTCCGTTACATATATATAGATTTAAATTATATTTTATTATATTATATTATAATAATCATCATTGGACAATACAATTGGCAAAAGAACAGAAGACTTTAGCAGAAAATGCGTACATCCATCAATTGAAAAATGGATGTGTATGTGTGAAAAAGGTTATATATATACACCCAAATGATGTAATTATTTCCCTACATCTCAAAATCACTGCAGAAGTAGGCTACCGCACAGAGTACATGCTAGCATGCTGCTACTCGCCATACATACGGCACCTCATTAACCGACAGAATGACTCAGAATGCTGGTTAAAATAAAATCCACAATAATAATACAAAAGCTTGCATTGTGTCTTTCTGAAGCTGATGCCAGTGGCATTAGCCCCTATGTTGCTAGCGCAATGGTGTAATTTATGGACGCGAGGAGCTAACCGCAACCTGTGCTGACCCGTATACCCCTCGTCGGGAGGCTTCAAAGCCTTTCTCCCGGCTCTCAATGTAAGTCGGTGACAATCCCACTTTCCTTTGAGCGCCACTGACAACAGAGAGAGAGAACATTGTCTACTGCTTCTTCTTCAGAGGTTTGAAGAACTGTGAGTTTGGGTCTGAAAAAAAACTAAACAAAACTAAACAAAACTAAACAAAACTAAACAAAACTAAACAAAACGCTCGCAATACTACACAAAGACCAGGCTTCAATGTAGGAAATGTGAAATAAATTACAAATATTATTATTATTAATATTTCTACCAGCATTTCAACACTCATGTACATACAGTGCAATAAAATGCTAGCGTTTCATTGTTCATCTTTGTTTGTTTGACTGTTTGTCTGTTAGCAAGACAGCTCAAAGGTGGAGGTGGTGATGGGGTGGGTGGGGTGGTGGTGGGGTGTATATGTAGCCCTTTTCCTAAGAGTAGCATCAAAGTGTTTTGGCGTATTGAGATCAGAGCTGCCAAGCCCCCTGCTGAGAGTGAGAAATCACCTTTGTTCCCACCGTGCGTAGCTGTCTCTGAGATTCCCCCCACTCACACACGCGTACCAGTTGATGACAGAGCTGAGGTTCAATTTGGCGGGAAAGAAACGTCTCACCTGACATCATCTTCCGATGGAAAAAAGTAGCAGGCATTAGTAATTTGCATACCTACAACCCGCATTGAAATATTACAAAGCCGGTGGAAATCAGTTAAGTTCCCCTTTAACAGACAGTTACAGTGAATGTACTGATATAGTAGTATAGTATAGAATAAAATAGTCTTATAGCAGAAGCAGTAGAATAATAAGTAGTAGTGATACTAGTAGTAGTAGTAGTAGTAGTAGTAGTCGTAGTAGTAGTTGTAGTGGTATGTATCAGTAGTAGTAGTAGTCGTAGTAGTATTACAAAAAGTGGTAGTAGTAGTTGTAGTGATAATAGTAGTAGAATCGATACTGGTAGCAGTAATAGCAGTAGTTTTTTTTATAAAAGTAGTAGTAATATAAGTGGTAGTAGTATTATAGTAGTAGTGGTAGTAGTAGGTAATAGGAGTATTGCAGTATTAATAAAGGCTCATGTCTTTTACAGAGAAGGAGAGACACTTACACTAACACCAACACTTAATCCAACAAAAAAAAAGGACAAATTAAATAAACAAATATGACGCCCAAGAAAACTGTCCAGTAAACAAAATAGTTTGATGCACTGTGTAAGTTGTGCTTTGCCTGTGTGTGTGTCTGTGTGTGTGCTTTGTGTCTGTGTGTGTACGTGCGTGCAAATGTGTGTGTGTGTATGTGCTCACTTGTGTGTGTACGTGCGTGTGTCTGTGTGTATGTGTGCGCGCGTGTGTGTACGTGCGTGTGTGTGCGTACGTACGTGCGTGTGTTGTTTGCGGTGTGTATGTGCTTTGTGTGCATGCTGCGTGTGTGTACGTGTGCATGTGTGTGAATGTGTGTGTGTGCGTGAGCTGCCTTGGGATTAGGGGGGGGGGGGGGGTGAATCAATTAAGCGGGTGAGTCCAGTGGGTGTGTGTCTGCTGTTTCTTCCCGATAACAACATTTTTGCTCTTGATTCTGTTATGCCAAGAAGAGATTATCGTTTGGCGAGCGCCTCGATGGGTCCCACTCATTACGTGGGTTATTTTCAGGGCTCCAGTACCGACGGCAAGCCTTTATTTATAATTGATTTTGTTGTTGTTGTTGTTGTTGTTTGGTATGTCCTCCTGCTCATCAGACTTGAAGTTTCCTCTCAAGGTTTTTTCCAGTGTTCCCGTGGTCGCTGTGTCACAGACCACATGTCTAAATCAAAAGGATAATCCTCTGTATTGGTCACATACTGTACATGTACACACACACAGTGACAAGGAGGAAAACCGGCACCTTTTTCCAAGTACCAGTTCTCACTCCGTAGTTCTCGCTCCGTTGCGGGGACTTGAACCGGCGACCTTCCGGTTCCCAAGCCAGTTCTAACAGACTGAGCTACTGCCGCCCCCATGTTAAGAAACTATTAATCTGAATCACAATCACAATCAGTTTATCTGCTGTATTTTTGCCACTGTGTCCCTAGTGCGTTGTGTGAGGCATTTCAACAAAAAGGAAGCAAGGATTTAGTCTGAGTCAGCGGGGAGTCTGTGGATGAACTGCGCTGCCAAAACTGCAGCTTATTGGCCTTTAACCGCCCAGCGGCCATCTTGACTCACCTTGGCTGAGATGAGTGGGGAAAGTGAACGTAAAACTTTTACATTCACCAAGATGTAGATAGTAGATGGAACCAAGACGGCCGCTATAGGTGAATGAGGCCCATCGGCGATTTGACATAACAGTGAGATAAGATATGAGATAACAGGAGCTTGCCGACCTTGTTTCTTTGCCGTCGAGGGGAGGTTGTGAGGTGTGGACGGTTGTGCAGAAACCTGAATTTTAATGGATGAATGTGTGGAGAACAGACAGGATAATACGTTCACACACCTCGGTGATTCATTATTATAATGTGTGGTTCGGGAAGCTGGTTTTATCGCAGGATAGTGTTTTTCTCTCTCTCCAACTCGCTCTACCTCTGACCCTTCTCTCTCCCTCTCTCTCCATCCCCCCTCCTCTTCTCTCTCCCTCTCACCCACATGCTCTCTCCATCAATCTCTCCTTCTCTTATTCCCCTCCCTCTCCCCTCTCCCCTCCTCTCCTCCTCTCTCCTCTCCCCCCCCCCCCCCCTCTCTCTCTCCTCTCTCTCCCCCCCCTCTCTCTCTTTCTCACACGCACACTCTTTTATTACACACCCCAACGGAAGCAAAGTTAATATAATTGCGTGTGGCTCTTTTGACGGACGCCGCCGTAAAACGGACAGGGCTTGTCTGCCTGTTAAGTGTCTCGCTGTCAAGTCATTTAAACCCGTGGACCGTGTGGTGGGGGAACCGGATTCTGACAAGCGTTAAAGAAAAGGGTGGGTTGGCGATTCAATAAAGTCTCTCCGTATGAATCATAAACCCACAGACTGGCTTTTTTCTTTTTTTTATCCTTCGCCAGATTCCAGACCGACAAACGTCTAACGCCCGCCATCTCGAGAGGTATTACGGTTCCAAAAAAGCTGAAAGCAAAACATATAGGCAAATATAGGCAAAAAAAAAGAAATAAGCATGCACACACACACACACACACACACACACACAAGCATGCACATACACACACAAGCATGCACATACACACGCACACATGCCCGTGTACACTCAAAAAAATAACTCATTGGCTGAACTCAATTAAATTGTGGGCATTGTGGGCAGGATTTCCATCCAGGTAGGCCCAACTCAAACTAATGGTGCCCTCACACCATAGCGATCACCAGTTGCGTATGGTTGCGAATAAAAAATAGTGGTCATTAGTTCCGAACGCAACTCACACGCAACTAATAGGTTTGAAGTACGCAACAAGCACACAGGTGATCGCAGACACACGCAGAGTAAGTTCGGAAATTTTGAACATGCAATAATTCTCTGCGAATGCCTGCGATCAATTTTTACGCAACAGGGACGCAACAGGTACGCTACGCACGCAACACGATCGCAACATGTACGCAACTCATAAGTTATGAACGCAGGTCCAAATTTGAGGTATCTGGTCAGGTTTTGGGGTCACTTTTATCTGATTTCTTGGTAGTTTCCTCCAAATCAGAAGGAAACACTGAATAGGCTCCGCTTTTATAGGTTTTTATCACGTGACCGATATTCGCAAATACCACACAACTAGCACGCAGGTCAAACGCAACTTGTCAGTTTTGAACGCAACTCAAACGCAACTCGTAAGATCTTCACACGCAACTCACACGCAACCCACACGCAACCCACACGCAACTCACACGCAACCCATAGGTCGAATAGGTTACAAATTGACAAAATTGTTGAATTGTTGATGAGTACAATTTTCTCTAGTACATACAATGTCTCGCCAATGAACTAACGGGACCTTCTAGCGTACCATGGAACCGTGGGGAAATCTGAAAGAATACACCCATTGGCTACAAATCAATATAGGATTGGTTAATCAAATTGTTAATCCATTCAGTTTAAGGGCCAAGGCACTCGCTCAAGAACAGACAGTACTTTGGTTGAAGGATATACTTCCCAGCAACCCAGAAAAATATCTGATTGGGCGCAACACTAAACCACTCAAATGCGTAGTGCATGGACCGAGAAAGACAAACAAATCAACGTAACACTGTAATATAACAGATCAACAACACAGATACGATTCTCATTTATTAATTTGACTTAAATTTGATTAAATTGTATTAATATAATAAATTCGATTTTTTTTTTGTTTCATCTGAGGGTTGAATACCTTGAAGGCCCTGACACTTCACCACTGCTATTAGGTTGCTACAAGAAGCGTGGTAAACAGTCGGAAGTTCACCGACAAGTCAAAATTGCATCAGAGCACTCGCCAATGAAAAAAGATCAAATGTTAAAGATCCCCTCTAGACATGTTTTAACATGTATATCAATTGCTCTACTTTGTTCGTCTGCGAATGAACTTCCCAAAGCGAACCGCAGCACCTAGGTGCTCCAAACCCGACTTCCGAGAATCTCAAGACTTTAACGCACACGGTTTATCATAATTATCATAATATCCGTTTTAGACGGCTCCTCCCTCAGTATTTCCAGCGTAGTGCATGGACCGAGAAAGATAAACAAATCAACATAACACTGAAATATTACAGATCAACAACACAGATACGATTCTCATTTAATCATTTGATTTTAATTGTATTACATTTTATTAATATAATTAATTAAATTATTTTTTGTTTCATCTGAAGGTTCCAAGATACAAGATACAAGATATTTTTATTGGCCATTTGTAACCAGTACATTGAAATGCGTACTCCCCATTCCCTCCCGCAGTTTACATCTCCAAAACAATACCATAAATATATTATATATATACAGTATATACAATAAAAATGAACAAATAACATTTTCTTTACAGTGCAGTACACTGCAGTAACTGTGATGAGTCCAGAAAGTCCAGCAAAGTATGTAAGTGTTAATGTTCATGACAATGTTATGGTAGTGAAAGTGGCAGCACTCCTAGCAGTTCAGTAGATGCACTGCCTGTGGATAAAAACTATCCTAAACCTGGTAGTCCTTGTACAGATGCTGCGCAACCGGCGACCAGACGGTAGGAGGAGAAGAGATGGTGCCCAGGGTGGTTGCAGTCCTTTATGATGGACATGGCCTTCTTCCGACATCTGGTCCTACAGATCTCCTCAATGCATGGAAGCCCGATGATCTTCTCTGCCGTCCTCACGACTCTCTGGATGGCTTTCTGGTCCTGTGCAGTGGTGTTGCCATACCACACGGTGACGCCACCCGTCAGGACGCTCTCTACGGTGCCACAGTAGAAGTTCGCTAGCCACCTCTTGCCTATTCCACTTTTTCTGAGGCACCGGAGAGCATAGAGGTGCTGGTGTGCCTTCTTCAGCATGACCTCTGTGTTGCGGGTTCACGCAAGGTCATCGGAAATCTGTAGCCCAAGAAAACGGAAGCAGCTGACGACCTCCACCAGTGTCCCATCCAGGCTGATGGTGGAGTGGGTGCACCGGTGGCTGATGAAGTCCACGATCACAGATCTTCAGCTGTGTTTAAGATGCAGATTCTACATTGTATATTCTTAATTTTTTGCCGCATGTAACAAATACAATGAAATGCTCACTCCCCATTCACTCAAGTCTTTTCTTATTATGTTTTCTGCTTCTGAAATGTTCCGTATGTCCAAGTTTGGTGATCGTATGTGACAACACACACACACACATACACACACACATGCACATACCCACAGGCACACACACGCACACACATACACACGCTCATGCACACACATACACACACACACACGCACACACACACCTAGCCTACATTAACCAGTATGATTTGATATTCTTGGCGAGGCACCACTCACGCTTGGCACCAAACTGACATTTCAGAGACATCAACATGGCTCTCCATTCACAAATGACGGGGCCTTCAAATCCCCCTTTCCAAGCATTCCATCTATCCTTCCAGACAGCTGGCCCTTAGTTATTACGATGTCCACCTGAGTGTGCCTCAAGTTGCTGTAAGTGTAGTTTTGGACGGCAAATTAAACAACGCCTCAAAATGTCGAAGCTATTACCTCGGGAAGTGTATGCCGGCCTCAATTGCATTTCAAATTTGTACGTTTCCGTTCGGTGAGCTGTTGATGTATCTGTGCATGCTACTATTGGGGCGTGGGGTGGTAGTAGCTCAGTGTGTTGGGACTTTGGAACTGGAGGAACGCTGGTTCACGTCCCCTCCTGGACACTGCTGAGCAAGGCACCAGACCCCTACACTGCTTCCTGGGCGCTGTATATACAGCAGCGGCCACTTCTCCGAATGCAGTGACCAATAAAGAGGATTCAATCCTCTATTTTGGTCACATACATGCACAAGATTTAGATTTGGCGACATGTTACCACAGTGGAGAGTCAATCAAGTATCAGTTGAGAATCGACATTGTCTGAGCCTTAGTTAGTGTAAGTCCAGTCCCAACGGACTGAGCTATCCTGCCACCCATCTAAACACTCACTTGACATGTCAACATTGTGTACATTGAAACTCAATAAGCATATATAAGCAATAAACAACCTGTCAAGTGAATAGCAGCTATTCATCTTTTTAGATATATTTCAGTAGGAGAACAGCCTATGTTTTTCAGGAGAACAGCCTCGCCCTCAACGTCAAGAAGACCAAGGAGCTGATCGTGGACTACAGGAAGCAGAGAGGAGAGCACGTCCTATCTCCATCGACGGTGTTGCAGTGGAGAGGGTCAGCAGCTTCAAGTTCCTCGGCGTGCACATCTCATATGTGCACATATGTTATACGAATCACACACACAAAAATGAGGTCCGAGGACCTCACATGGTCCACGCACACCACACACATGGTGAAAAGGGCCCAAAAAAGCCTGTATTTCTGAACGACCCGGAATTATGTCAGGCCGGTCGATGTGAGAGGAGAGAAGGTGGCGGAGGAAAGAACCACACATTTATTTATCTTATACGAATCACAGACACAAAAATGAGGTCCGAGGACCTCACATGGTCCACGCACACCACACACGTGGTGAAAAAGGCCCAACAACGCCTGTATTTACTCAGGCGTCTGAGGAAATTCAGCATGGGCCCCCGCCTCCTGAGAACATTCTACACCGGCACCATGGAGAGTGTTCTTACAGGGTGTATCACCGCCTGGTACGGGAACTGCACCGCACTCGAGCGCAGAGCGCTTCAAAGGGTGGTGCGGACTGCCCAGTATATCCTTGGAGGTGAGCTACCCTCCCTCCTGGATATATACAACAGGCATGGCCAAGGCGTGGCCAAGGCCAAGGGCCAAGGCCAAACGTATCGTAAAAGACAATGCCCACCCCAGCCATGAACTGTATTCACTGTTACTGTCAGGCAGGTGATACCTCAGTATCAAGTGCCGCACAAATAGAGTTAGAGATAGCTTCCACAGTCAGGCCATTAGGCTGCTGAACAAGGGTGTATAGCACATAACAATGTACATTTTATTACATTGATTTATATACATATATATATATTGCTCTTTTTCTGACACATTGCATTTAATATATTGCATTTTTATATATTTAACTCATACAGTTTTGTACTTCTTTACTTCTTTTTATCCTATTCTGATTTTTATAACTGCTGTCTGTCGTCGGGTATTGCACATAATATTTTCACTCATTGCTTATACTTGTGTAAACTGTGAAGTGAAAGTAAACTTGACTTGACTTGAGTTGAATATCATGTTTTGTGTGTCATTGGGGTCAGGTGAGATTTTAGAAATTGTTCTCAACTTAATTCCTCTACATTTTCAGTAGTTTCACCAAGACTTTGACTGAGCAGTTACACAGCAATAGTTGAATGAACACACTCCTGTTATTCAACTACATCTACCGACAGTCTGAATCAAATTTGCTGCCAAAAGGTTAGACCGGCTTTGCGCGCAAAAGGCTAACCCGATAGTAATACCGTCAATTATGATTCTGGCACAGTTTTCTGCCCATTCTTTTATAGGGGGTGGGAGTGGGGGGGGGGGGTATTCTGCAAAGGACGTTTCATATTTCATGGACTTCGTTTCTCGAGATCGATATCCGACCGTCGGTGGGCCGTGGAACATGTTGAATTAGTAAAACGATTTGTCCACCAAGCACATATATACGACCCGGAATTATGTCAGGCCGGTCGATGTGCGAGGAGAGAAGGTGGCGGAGGAAAGAACCACACATTTATTTATGTTATACGAATCACACACACACATGTGAATTAAGTGAATGTGTGTGTATGTTTGTGTATGTTTGTGTGATCTTTTTGTTATTTTCACCTGACACAGTGCGCTGGCAGGTGCAAAAGTGGAGTATTCAGGGACTGCGCCTCAAGGCACAAAAGTAATTAGAATTTATCACAAGAGAAAGAGCCTTTGGCAGAACTGTGGCGGGGGAAGAGTGACACACACACACACACACACACACACACACACACACACACACGGCATTTAGTCACCGTTTGCATAACCTCGGGTTCACCCCCGCGACCTTTTGACCCATCATCTCCCGGCCGTAGATTACGATCAATAAATATGAGACCGAATGTGCATAACCTGAACTTGACCTCTTTTGAGCAGTGACCTTCGCCGGATCAGGTCCTAATTGTATCCCTTCAGACTGTATGGCATGCGTTGCATTATTTATTATGCTAGAGTTGCATTATAAGTATTAATACAATATTATTTGAGTTATTAGAGAGTATTTTCCGAGTTTTGAGGAGCTGACGTTTTATTATTCACCACTTTAGAGGAAGCCCTCGACTAGAGCACCTCAGGGAAGACTTCTGTGAGGACTTTGGAAACTATATTAACTGGAATGGTTATTGATTAGAAATGATGTGTTGTATGAGATATTGATTGGGTCTACTTTATCAGGTATACAGGAATGATAAGTGAGCTGCAGGCCCGAGGCAGCTTCTAGCGAGGGATGGAAAAATACCAACCAATCTGAGGAAACATGTGAGCCGCAGTGAGAGGTTCTGACCTCCTGCCGGGTTGAACCGCGGCCAAAAAGGCAACTCCATCAGTTAGTGACGGCTTCCCTTCAATACTTCTGCCTCACCGATGAGGCAAGAGTGATGAAGGGAAAGCCATATAAATAACGTTAAAAGTTCACATTTGTGGTACGACTTCGGTAAACGAGACAAACGACATGACTTCACGCCACCTGAGACGTGTAACCATTTTCATCGACCTGATCTAAATCTAAAATTTGTTATAGTTTGCATTCCTGCCTCCTTGCTCCCACAGCAATCGCCCGGATAGCCACTCCCCCTAATCACATTCTGCACTCCAAGTCTCCTCGCTCACACTACACACTACCCGATAGCCACTCCCCCTAATCACATTCTGCACTCCAGTCTCCTCGCTCACACTACACACTACCGGATAGCCACTCCCCCTAATCACATTCTGCACTCCAGTCTCCTCGCTCACACTACACACTACCGGATAGCCCTTGTTAATTCTCAGCCGCAGCTGCAGTGCATCACAATTAACCATTATGTTTAAGCATCGCACACACTCACACTTGGCCAGATTGTTCCTGATGACACAGACTCTCCAGCGTTCACCCACTGACTGATTCCTCCGCCTGCCCCCGCCTGGTTCGTCTGCCCCACCCGGTTCCTGATCACCTGCTCGACCTCGACTATGTCTCTGCCTGCCCCCTGTCTGGTTCGAGTGTGTGAATACTGACATTAAATATTACAAACTGTCCTTGGTGTCCCGTGTGCTGCCGGGGACCTTCCAGAACCCAAGCCAAATCCCAACTGACTGAGCTTTCCTGCCGCTCCCAAAAAAGATGTCTTCTCTCACGTCGAGAGTCGGACGAAATTTCAATCTTCAAACGTAAGGACTCAAACCTTAATGAAGGCTACACTGCACACCCCATCTCTCTTGCAACGCTGGAGCTGGCGTGTCTGGGGAAATACCATTATACAGTAGAAGGAGATGAGGAAGCTTGCTCAGGCGTGACAATTCAGCCGTGGTTTCTGTTTGTCTGCCGAGCTCCCCGGCCTTCTAATACATCTTCAACGACATATTCGAGTGAGTGTGTCTAAAGAAGGGCAGCTGTGAACAAGACGGTGCCAGTCAGTTTGGCTACAGGGGAAGGGGAGTTAGCACGCGGGATGGGGAGTTAGCACGCGGTGCTTTAGAGTCTTACGTCACTCTTAGTTCACTCATAAGGTCAAGGTCAAGGTCACCTTTATTTATATAGCACATTTTAAAATCAACCGAAGTTGCACCAAAGTGCTTTACAGTATACAGAAACAGACAAAATACAAAATACTATATAAAATGCAATACAATAAAATAAATAATAAAAATACTATATAAAATGCACAAGTCAATGCAATACAATAAATAATCACAACACGACCAGGGGTGTACGACTTAGCAAACCTCAAAAAGCCAATGAATACAAGTGAGTTTTCAGCCGTGACTTAAAAACCTCTAGGGTCTGGGCAGTTGGCATAATAGCGCTCATGCCAACGCACGGCGGATGTACCTGGAGAAAGTGTGTTGAGTCGTGCGGCTCATAGCGACCAATGGATTGGGAGAGGTTAGCAATGTTTTTTAACTCAGAAAACGGAAAACACTTTTGGCTGAGGAGAGACGAGAGAGAGACGGAATACGGCTATAATCTGGAGTGACTCTTTGTGGAGTGAGCGTTTTGGAAGAAGCACAATACATATATGTGG